>UELU01121662.1:0-33850 GCA_900490025.1 Megastigmus dorsalis | reverse complement strand
CACACTCTCGAGGCTTTCAATACCCGCGCGCCTACGCCTAACTAACTACCAGCCATATACTAGCTATCTCGGATGAAAATTGATTAAGAACTGATTAAGGAAAGGCGTCGCTCGTCTGCCTTGCCTCTACCCCCCCCCCTCTCCTCCTCGAGAGCTACTTTCTTATCGGACGCGCGGCTCTGTCTGTCTCTTACGGCTACCGGGAGATTGAAAAGCGTCACGAGTTTCTATCCCCCCGACGGGAGACCCGACAAAGATTGGGTGGCCTGATAGCTACTCGAGATTCGAGGGTAAACGATTATCGCGCATTCTAGACGTGAAATTTCTTCGTTTCTCTTGTCTCTCTCCCACTCTCTCTCTCTCTTTTTCTCTTTGTCTTTCTCTCTCGCGCTCTCGCTCCTCACTTCTTCACTATCACCTATCCGAACGCGTACATCTTCGTTTGCGGCAACCTGTTAGCTGGGTGTTTGTCTGTGTAGTCTGCGGAAGAAAAAAGATTTATAGCCGTCTGTTGTGGTTTCTCGACGGTGAAATTAACAGACGATTGTCTAGGCAATCTTTGAATCGTAGGCTTTGTCTGTTTACAGCCGTGATTTTTCAAATTATACCATGTATATACAAAGAGAGAAAAATGATTTACAGGGTGTCGAGAATTTCCAAGAGCTTTCTTTGTGCGATATAGAAATGGTTGGTTTTTTCACGAGCAAAAAAGAATTTTGGCCGGGTGCTGCTTGCTAACATGGAAAGCCTTTCATACAGAGCAGACGTCAATTTATGACGGCCGACCCTTTTTTTTTGGTGTTTTCTACGCTCTGCGAGATCGGGTGACGACATATGGCGAACGCATGCATTTTCCAAGACTCGCTTAGCTCGGCCACCCAAATATGTACTGTTTGTTTTCCATAGATACGCTCAAATCATATTGTCGTAAGATATTCGAGATAAATATTATTATGTTTTCGTGTTTTCTTGGGAAAAAAAGAACAGAAACATTAATCTTGATCACCATTAATTTTATCCCCCGCTTGAATTTTTATGGATGTTCAACAAGTGCCGTTTCTATTATTAATACACGCTCTACACCATCATCCTCTGTGCGGTGCCGTAAAAATTTATACATTCGCAGCCTGGCTGACCTCATAATCAATTTGACAAGTAGCAAAAGGAGACTAGAATAGAAGAAGAGCGGAGAGAAAAAAAAGAGTTCCGTCGCGCAAACCATTTTTCGCGAATTCGGGCAGCTTGCCAGTGCGAGACTGAAGATATTTTTGTCACACACTTCGTGTAATGGTCTAACATACTCGGAATAATAACTCATCTCTGGTATCAACATCTTTTTCGGAGCATTTTTTTTAGACTGCAAGAATAAAAACACTCAATGACCAATGCGAATTTTTATATTAAAATACTTGTTGGACAACACACTAAAATTATTCAAGTTCGATCGTTCGTGACAGCGTTGAGCGAACGAATCGTTAGCCGATATCCAGGCGTAAAGACGAAAATGTTGGTGAAAGAGCTCGAGTCGACATATAAATCAGTGGTCCAAGTTTGAGAGATCGGTACGAGTGCAGAGGAAGAGGGGTTGCGAGCTGAATTAAAAATATGGTGGCCACGGACAGCAGCAGCAGTCGGGGCTCTCGCGCAAGGGTTGACTTCCTCGCGGGAGATTACCTTTTCTTAGCATTCGCGATGGGAAAAGTTGGGAGCGGCACTGCTGCACGCGCATAGAGGCCGGAAATGCAAAACTTTCATTCAAGCAGAAAACTCGGACTTTCGACGTATATTATGAACGAATAAGACTGCCGGGACGCGCTCTTAGGGACGCGGAGCCGGAAGTTTCCTCGAGCCTAGAACTCGCCCCAAGGCAACAGAGAGAGAGAGAGAGAGTCGAGGTACCCGCCACCGCCACCGCCGCCGCCGTCGCCGTCTTCTCCTTGATATTGTTCAAAAGTTGCAGCGCCGACGCCTCCCACATTCCCCTTTCCCTCTCTCCCTTGACTCCTTTGCAAATATTTCCTTCTTCTTCAAGTGTATATACCTTTTTTGCTTGCCACTCCCCCCACATCCATCCCCGCTCCGTATATTCTATACCGCATATAAACTTGACTTGGATTTCATATACTGTCGCTTAAGGTACTGATCTACTTGTACTTTTACTCTTTTGCTTTTTTAAAATTCTTATATAGATATTTTGTTTTCTTTTGAAATTGAGACCTTATCTCGATATACAAAACCATTTGATGTTCCAATGTAAACAGATTCATAAATAACGACTGGATAGATTGTTTGTTTCGAACTTTAAGAGAAATACTTCATATTTAGAAATACGAGTAGCAGATAAAATACGAAAATTCTCGATAAATTTAAAGTATTATAGAGATTAACCAGAAATGGAGTCCGGACACATTGGTCTAGTTTACGATAATCGATCTGTTCGTATACGTACAACGTTATCGCAATCTACGTAGCAGGAAAAATTGATTCAACCTGCATATCGGCAGGTACAAGAAAAATAGAGTGGAGGGGAGACAGGTTAAGAGGCAAAAGGCTAAACTGCACGGCTCGGCATCATAAATGGGGTAAAAGGCTCAATATTTAGGATGAAGGTTGGGACCCGGCTCGGGAGAGTGAAGTGCGCGCGGCGCAACGACAGTTTATCGTAGCTAATATCGGGTGCGCGCGCTATACTGGACTCCTTAAGCCTGCAGCCTCTCTCTCTCTCTCTCTCTCTCTCTATCTCTGTCTCTCTCACTCTGGGAAGCGGGGAGGGTATAAGGACTCTCATAACTTCCGGTCCGTGCACTCTCGAGGCGCGTCGCGAATATTGCGCCTCCTCCCCCTCCCCTCTCTCTCTCTCTCTCTCTCTCTCTGTCTCTCTCAGCCAAGCGACACATTCTCCCCGCCATTCCCATCCTCATTCCCGACGTGGAAGACATATTGGAACACACATCCGGATGTATTTCGTGCGCATCATGCGCGTGTTTACACACAGACGACGGGGCCAACGTCTACTGCGCTCTGCCGCTACCGCCGCTGCTGCTCCTGCTGCTACTTCACCCAGTTGGAATATCGTCACCCGGTCTGCTCTCATTTACTATCTCTCCCTCTCTCTCTCTCTTGGCTTTTAGGATTAATTATAGCGGGAACGGACCGCGAGAGATTTTCACCGCTGCTGCTGCTTCGAAACTCTGTGCGTGTGTGTGTGTCTGTGTGTGCATGCGCTCGATGCGGCATATATAGCGCGCGAGACCGGCCAACCGGAAATCCTAATTTGACCAGACGACGTGCAGAGTGAATCGGATTTGCAATTTGCCGACGATCGACCAACATTATTGCTATACTTGATTACAATTCGTTATCTCCCTGTTTTTCGACTCTGACCCCAGTTCCTCGTTCCGTTTCGCTTAGTTATAGATAATAATTGTTGGAGCTGCGGATATATAGCTCGGCACTTGATCGAATTTAACTTTGGGAGAACGCAAATTGATGAATTCCGATGTGCGCGATAACGGGGGATTAAGTTACTACCCGGCTCCCGTTACTTTGCCATACAGCCAAGGGGGAGAGATTTGAAGTGGAAATTTGGTTTCTTGTTACTTAGGATCGGTCAAATTCTACTGTGAAGAAGAAGTAAGCATATAAATACAGATTGTTTTTGCCAACTTGAGTCGTAGTATATACCTGTACATGAAAAGCGATTTTTTAAACTTCCAAACTGTATTAACGTATAAATATCCTAAAGTTAAGACATGGAATATCTAACAATAAAAGTTTAAATTACCCCACGCGAAAAGTTGGAAGTATCATATTTTATGAATTATGCAATATTTCCGTGGAAAGCTCTTTGTTGCTTAAAAAATGTAGGTCAAAATTTTTAACGCTCATGACCGGTATTTTAGCCCTAATAAATAATGTACAACTTGCCAATGAATTTCGAGCTTTATCCAGCGTCATAAAAGTCTCTTTCGCGCGTGTGCGACCAGAGCGCCAAGTTTAACAAACTTTCAAAGTCTTTCAATTTGTTACTTTCGATTCCGATTCTCGCAGCTCTAGTCTCTAATCTGTTTTTTCAAAACCGCCAACAACTGCGTTCCGTATTCCGAGCCACTAATTAACCGTAATACACACAAGCTTCTACTCAAACGTATACTGCATGCACACAATTCGCTTTAAATATAATCCGTTTCGCTCGCTTTATCAAGCTAAACAAGCTTTTTATGCGGCACCAGTATAGCTTATTTACTCGAGGAAAATTGAAACATCGAACGCCTACAAGTATTGATTTTCGCGGAAATCCAAAGGTGAGAGACGCGTAACGTTATCGACATGGACGTGCGCAAACATACTTGGATTTCCAGAGCAGGTGGGCATATTAAAAAGCCGTTACCCGCGAATTTCATATCCCATCAATCGACGAAATATTCGCTCTATTATATATTATACGCGCGAAATCCCCCCAAAGTGCGGAAAAATATCAGCAGCCTCGGAGCCGGCTCTCCTTTATCGAAGCCAAAATTGCGCAACGCGTTCAAACGTTTTACACTGCACGGCCGTGAAAAATGGCGTCTGTGTGTATATACAAAACGTATACACTTACAGCCGGCGAGCGGGGGGGCGCAACGTTCACTGAGAATTCGAGTCGACGCGCGCCGCGCGGAAGCAATTCAGACGCCGGAGCAGAGTTGGGATTCAATTCGTCACGGCGGGCGTTAAAAATTCGACCGCGCACCACCTCTATATATACTTATATTATTATTATACGGGAGCTCGGCGCGCGAAAACGAGGAAGAATGGGGCGTGCGAGCGGCGGATGGTGGACGCGGCGGGGAGCAGAAAAGCCGTAGTAAGCGGCGGTGCACAGGGGCTTTGGGTCGGGCAAAACGAACGAGACAGTAAAAATCCCTTATAGATGTATATGTACAGGGCATCCCGCGCGTGATTACTATACGCGATTACGCCTATAGGTGGAAAAGGGCCCCTTCATCAGAGAACCTCGGTGCGCGCGCCCGTCAATCCACCGATCCACTCAATTTTTCCCCAGATATTCATACGTACACATATACGCGCATCCTTTATTTTCTAGCCTGAAAGCTCGAGCCATGCCTATATATACGGCTTGTATATGCGGAGGGAGCAATAGCAATAAAAGCTGACGGGGGAACGCGCGACTTTGCCGAGAAATTTACAGGCCGTGCATGTGTCTATACATGTGTGTGTATGTATACAGAGTCGTAGAAACGCGTGAAAGGATGGCTCTGCCGCGCGAGAGAGGTATGTTACGGTAGGCGAGTCGCGCGCGACGTGAGAAAAGTGTAAACGCTTTCATTGTTCCAAGACTGAGCCGCGCGCACTGCGTGCTAAACATTCGAATACCTGCAGCACCGGCACACAGCCATCGTGTGCCGAGGGGAGGAGGGAAGAGGAGAGACAAAAGCGGCCATTGTTGACGTCGCGGCTTTTTGTCCGCCCTCTAATCGCCGTGTAATAAGATAAAATTCGAGAAGAGAGAGGGAGATAGAGAGTGAGAGAAGATTCAACTCCGATGATTTATCGATCGTGTCTCTCGCGCTGCAGTGAAAGCATAGCTACGAGCTTCGGAGGCCGCGCGCTCGCGCACAAGCAAGCGAGTAAGCACGAGAGCACCAAGCCATGAGTTACACTCGCTAGGATTTGAAAGAGTGAAAAATCGCTACTCTCGTGCCGAGTGTCTGAGCATCTCTCGTCTACACTGGCAATGAATAATTACCGAATACCAGCCGTCTTATATAGTCTTTGATATTTGTGTATGTGTACGTGTATCTGTGTGTGTGTGCGTTCCACTTGTCTCGAGTGATGTTCCACTATGTTTCAACATTGCATTTCAAAATTGAAACAAATTTCATGCGATTCAAGCTCTTCACCAAAATTCGATTAATCAAACTCCAAAGGACGTCGTTAATCTTGAAGTGTAGTCAAACGATCACTACTAATTCATCTTCGCGTAAATCCTAATCTTAATATTTCACAGTCAATGAAGCAGATGTACTGTTTTGCAGTAATAACCAATCGCACGAGTGTCGGGGATAATGAGCATTGCGGGAAAATTGCATTGGCCCATTGTCTATACACACCATCACGTGGCACACGATGTCATATCGCGCCTCTGCCACTTCTTCCCTCCCTCACTTATATTCATGGCGAGCATATGCTCCGACCGCGTTACACACTATATACACGCTCGCAGCAGCGAAATCGAGTCGCCCCTCTCCCTTGATACACGCGCTTTTCAACGCCTCGCGACGCTAAAACAATCACGACGAGAGTCGACTCTCTCGGGGGGCAGAGTGCGAGTGTACTAATTATCATAGAATTTCGGTACTTACATTTATTTTCCCTGTCGTAAATGTTTCGACTGGGTGCTCGGTATTTCTTTTTTCTCAACTTGTTGGATTTTATGGCGAGAGGATAATTATACGCGTGCTCTCTGCGCCTACGAATGACTGAACATGCGCTAATGGGTTTGTATTGTCGACTTGTATAATGTTCTGTCTTTCCATTCGTGTGTGTGTGTGTGTGTGTGTGTCACAAAGATGGGATTTTTATGCTGTGCAGAGGCGTACATAAAATTCGAAATAATGGCAATTAAAGAATTTTTAAATATCTCGAATGACGACAAAATTCACTCGAGGATGATTAAATTTTCATTGTCCCGGAAAATAAAGTTTTGACGACAACTTGAAATAAAGCGCGTGTCTTTATGGGCGTTTAATGGCTCAAGCCCGGGACATTAAATATAGCGAAATACATATTGTATGGGGGAAAGTTTGATTAATACGCGCAATAAAGATGTTATCGGTTATCACTGAATCGGACGATATATTTTCAACGCTTGGACTTACATAAATTTCTTTGTCTGCCTGATCATGAAAGCGATTTAGTCCTCAAAATCCCGGTAAAGCGTTTGGCTCTGTTCCTGTTGGCAAAAAGTCGGTAATCCGGGCGGTAAACTTTCTACTTTAGAGATTCCCATTGCCTTTGGCTGTCACTCGCTCTGCAGCTCGAGCTTCAGACTTTTTCCAAGGATTTTCATACCGACCCCCGCTGACTCTCTGCCTTTTTTATCATTCTCACCTACATCTACCCCACCCTTATATTCACATTAATCTCGTGGCGCTTAACGATCTGTGCTTCTCTTAATTGCGATTCATTTAATAGTAACTTGTTTTATTGCACATATAAAAAGATATAAATACATTTATTGACTTTAATTTAAATTGCCGTTCATTCATATAGTCGCGACTGAAAATTTGTTTCTGGTTTGAACTTCGTATATAAAATCATATGCATACTGTTTAGTAGTAAAAACTAAGTTTTTATATGGTATAACTAATATCAATAGAAATTAATGAATGTCTATTAATTGTTATATCATAACTGACTGCAGTGCGATGGTTTTGATACCTGACGTCAACAACAACTCTAGGATTAAATTTATAACGGTTATATAATCTCAATATTGGTCAATAAATTTCAATCTGCATAAACATTATTCATTGAACTGCTATATAACTAACTAAATACCTCTCGTCAAGCTGAAATGAAGCGAAAATAAAAAGAGAATTTATTAAACAAAAGATAAATTGTATACAGTTGATCGATCATACGCAATTTAACTGCAGTCATTTAGATTTTTAGTAATTTGAACAGGTTTATTATGAACGTTTAAAAAGGACGATAAAACAAGCGAAGAAACATTACTAGTTAGTCAAAGCAATTACGTATATATTCGCATTCACGAGGCGAAAGAAAATAATTGTTCTTTTAATAAAGAGGCACGCGGCGGCGCCATAAATATGCACTCGAGAAACATTTGTACAGATTGTCAAAGATGTGGTATAAGGATCGCTTATATGCTCGGCGAGAGAAAGAAAGCATAGAGAGCTGAGCGAAAAAAAGATTGCATCAGTCGTGCAAAGAAGAAGAAGAAGAAGAGTATATAGATTTCAGAGACACAAACGGAAATATGAAGCGCGTCGACGATGGCTTTGCACGCCCTCGAAGTCTTTGCTCGGAACGAAGGAAAAAAAAAGGAGAACCGAAAGAGAGAGAGAGAGAGAGAGAAATACCAAGATTCATTGTTGTCCGTAACGAGGACATGGCGAATGGGGCACGTCACCTTTTTTAAGATATCTCTCTTTCTGTCTCTCTCACTCTCTGAGTTGCTGCGCCGGTCACACTTAACTCCGCGAGACCGTGACGAAATCGCGCAGAAACGCGCGCGCTTTCGCACACGAGACGAATTGCAGCTTACGGTACATGTGGCCGCTGCACGCGCGCGACGTGAGAATCGCCATTATTTTGCGCGAAACTCCAATATACGTATATATATAGATATTGGCGCGTGCACGGGAGAGCGAGCTGCAGACGTCGATGCTTGTGTTTCTAAAATCAATCACGGCCGCAGCTGGTCTGGCTCTCTTTCTCGCCGCGTGCGCGCAGGCTTTTTTGTCAGTCGCGCGGGGACCTTATAATAGGAAAGCGCGAGAAACCGAGAGGAGGTATGGAACGGTGCAGTGCTCGATGCTTCGCATACGTCCTTTTTCTCTCGCTTCGGCGGCTCTGCACCAGGGAGAGAACAAACAGCTGCGAGCGCTAAAGCTCGCGCTCAAATATGCAGCCGTGACCATTATGTGTATATGCGCTGAAAGTCTATGTTATTCTCTCTCGCCGCTGCACAAATTTCAAGCTGAGAACGGGAAAGTGCGTAATTTTGACAATGAATAAGGCCGCTATTTCTGCCTCCCGGTTAAGCAAGGCTCGCTGGTCCGAAAGCGCAGAGATGCAGTGTGATAAATTGATCTCGCGGCAAAAAGTGCATGCCTCGTGTCTTACAATAAAAATGAGTGAAAGTATTGTGAATAAAAATGAGTTCGCGAGTGAAAGCACGCGAAAAGGTACCCGAGCCGAGGGATTTCTTATAAAACAAACAAAAAAAAGAAAAAGAAAAAGAAACCCTTTTGGCGAACTCAGCGGCGTGTTTGAGGTGCGGTGCGGTCATTGAATCCTCTTTCCGCTAAACAAACTATTTATCAGTGTTTGACAAGCCGGGGGAGTAAAAAAGCAAAAGGCACCACCACCAGCCGCTGCTTTGAATGAACGAAAACAAAAGTCGGCAGGTCTACTAGTCTGCAAAAGCAGCGGGAAAAAATGCAGAGAGAGAGAGAGAGATCAGAAGAAAAGCGCAGAAAAGGCAAATTTAGACACATCCGTCAGGTTGGCAGACTCGCGGCTGGTGCACAAAAGCAAAACGACGCGGCTAATTAAAACGGAGGCGAGCTGTACAGCAGCGGCGGCGGCGGCGATGGCAGCAGCTATAGTCCCATTTTCCTCGCACTCCCCCTCATTCTCCGTCAAAAATTTAATTAATGTCGCGCGCGCTCGCGTCGTATAACAAAGACCTCGTGATCGAGTCCACTGCCTACTTACTCAACTCTCCCTGCTGCTGCCGTTAGTGGCGGTACGGCAGCTTGAATCACTATAGCGAATCGAATCGGCGTAAACGCAAAGTCCTATATGGCACATAGAGAGGGTACTGCGACATGAATATACGCACGCACTAATGATGATGCATATCCCCTGCACAGCCAACAAGACGAGAGAGAGAGAGAGAGAGAGAGAGGGGGGGAGAGAGAGAGAAACTACGAGAGCACTAACTCATATAGATGACGAGTGCGCGATGCCGCTCTTTATGTACACGTAATATCCCGTATAGTGGATAGAGAGAGTCGCGCTGTACGGCTTAAAATCCCCTGGATTCGTGGGAAATTACACTCGGCATGCGTATGCACACTCGGCAGGATTACTGAATGTAATCATTACGGATATGATATTCATGAATTTTATTTAAAAGTAGCTGCGGGAAATAAATCTTGCACGATTTTTCGAGTTAATCAGAAAAGGCGAGAGTTTTTTTTACACTTTCAATGTAAATTCGTCTCGTTTCTCTGATGATTTCTAATTTGTATATATCTTCATTCCGAGCGACGCGAGTTACGAAACCAAAAACACACTTACCTCGCACTACCTTATATGTAGATTTCGATCGATCACCGTCATTTTAAATTTTCGGACCGTGGGACCGCAGAGAGAACATCCGATGCTGATCACGCACGTATCGTTCAAAGCGAGTAACATCTCCTCACTATTAGCCGCTTTTCATGACGACTGTCGCCTACCCTCGCATACCTTCGACTCTGAATCTCGTGCAAACTGACGGCGCAGCTCCCGCTAAGTATACATTTGCACATTTGCTCAGCGCCTCTGTGTGTGTGTGTGTGTACAGGCGCGACAGCGGCGGCTTTTGTATGCGCTATTGTTTTTGACGAGATTATTGCGCTCCCATAGTTGTTTGTGCTCAATTTCTTTTACTTTGCCGCTCTCTGTACGCGTGTATGTGTGTGTATGCCGAATGCACTCGAGTGTGGGTCTTTTAATTCCAAGTCGGGAATCACGAGGTTTATAACGGTGATTTCGCGGTGAAATATGATTTTGCAGTGGCCGAGTCTCGTAAAAAGAAGTTCCGGGCTCAATGGGTTTAAAGAGCTCGAATGAGACCTCAAAAGGTACGTTCATTTCAAAACAGTCGTTTTCACGTACGCCGGAGCCATGATTTTCCCCTCTCGCGCAGAGTATAATTTAATTCAAATAGAATATACTGCACACATTTCCTCGAAAGATTTTTCCAGTGATACAAGCATCGGGCAAACTTGTACATATAATATTCTCCGCAGTGAAAGTAAACTTTCTATATATTTTTCATCTTAACCGCATCGAGAGATAATTTCTATCCGATGGATGGACGACGAATCAAAATGATGCGCTTTGATGAGAAGACGAAGACGATCGCATTGTATCTGCAGGAGATCGAGATGATTATATCGGCCGACGGCAATTCTTGCGAGAGAACTGCTGTACAGCAAAGCAAATCCTGTTAAGCAAACAGCGCTGCGACTGTAAATACATTGGTCAACAGCAGCGATAGTGCAGCCGATCTCCGCAGATACGCATCAGCTATGCGTGCACCTAAACCGCCGTCGTCTCTCAATCAGTCTTGGTTTACCTCGATTCCGAGAGTTGCTTGTCTAATTTCCCCAGACGCTATTATTTTGCCCTTTAGTTTATACTCAGCGAGTAATTCTGATAGCTTTTGGCGGTTCGCGCTTCTCCGCTCCTACTGTTGCTGTCGATTGCTCTTGCACTACTACCGCTGCTGTTGCACTGCCGGGCGATGCTAATGCATTTTAGCCACCTTGTGCCATTTGTCATTATTATACGCCCGCACGATTTGTGGCTCACCGCGTTTGTGTATATACGCGTGCCAGTACAAAGACGTACAACTGCTTGAGAATGGAGTGATTTATGCCTTGAACGAACTCGATACTCACTCGAAAGTGAAAATACTAACAGAAAACACTATCAACTTCCATTCAGTGCGGGATCTTCATCGAACTACTTTCTGACGTGATAGAAGAGTGATTTTTCTGAGGATTTTTCACTCTGGAGAAAAGACTATGAAGAAACTTAAGAAATTTTCTTTCCAAGCTTGAATATCGAATAATATTCGCATACCTTTCAATTTTTTCATGTAAATAACACATATTCACGAATATTCAATCCAGAGGTTCTCGTAACATATTCTCGGCGAGACTATCGACATTTAAGAACGATATCCCACAGAAATCGAGACGGCATACGGCGTGGAAAAAGGTACCAGGCGCTATATCGAGTTCTCCCCTTTAAAAAACTCGGTGGAATTCAGCAGCAGCATCAGCGGAAATGATCGCTCCCACACGCAGTTTACATGAACCCGCGGCTCTCGCCACTGCCTGTACACACACACACGCATACCACGGGGGGGAAGAAAGCATTAAAATGAGTATCTGCGAGCGCGTATAACAATGCATGCGTGTCTCTGGTCATGGACGCGGTAGTAGGGCACATGTGCATGCATGTATGCGAATCCTCCGCGAGTGTCGGGCGAATGTTTGCGCCCCGGCCCCAAGTCGTGGGGCTGCGTCGCTGCCGCTGCTGGATTACAATCGCAAATCGTACCTCGGGCATACGTATATATACAGGAGTAGGAGATATATATATATATATATATGGATGGAGGAGCGAGAGAGGGAGAGAAAGAGAGGAGCTCGCGTAAAATGCAGATTAGCAGCAGCGGGGGGGGGGGACGGCGCACGATCATCCGGCGTGTGTGGAGTAGGTGGATGTGTCGCCGGCGCGACATTACCCGCGCGCGCGCACGGCAGCCGCGCACAACCTGGCATTAGCATAATTTACGGGCGCGACGAAAATTCTCTCTCCGCTGCTGCTGCTGCTACTGCTGCTCCCCTCGTGTGCGCCTGAGTTACGTAAGTAGGGCGCAATTTCAGGCTGCGCCGATGAGAAGGAGGAGAAATAAAAGAGAGGAGAACGCGAGTGGCAATGAAAGAGAGCCCGATGAATGAGAGCCGAGTGCAGTGTGTGTGTGTGTGTGTGTGTGGCGGTAGAGTGTGAGCCTTTATTGAAGCCTTTGTAAGTGGGAGTAGATCGCGTACGGCGATGCGCCACGACGACGACCGACTGTCGCCGTACCTCTGCGACAATTGCCTGCTACTCATTGCTTAGACTTCACTGGAATTTCTTTCCTTTCAATGTTGGACCAACACTTGCTGCTCGCTGCTATGCAAATATATCACTTCGTACATTATGCCGATGAAATTTTTTTATTATTCAAGCCAAGCTTGTAATATCTCGCATGACAATGCTGAATTGAAAACTTGAGAAATACTTTTTATAAAAAAGTATATTGCGATTCGCAAATAAAATGTTAAGCCCCATTAATCATATTATTTTTAATGAATTTCGAGACAATAGCCACTTATTATCTAATCAGATAAGAGCACACATCGTCCCGCAGCCAAGCTTTTAATTCTCTGAAAACAGGCAAGTGTAATGAGTCGGACAGTCAGTCGCAAACAAAGAGATAATTTATGGATGACAATATATATAACGCATGGCGAGGGAAACAGTTTGATTTCTATCAGTCAGCGGGTGGCGCTTATACTCGTTATGACAATGGGTCAAGCCGTTCTGTGTGTATGTGTATGTGTGTGCATAGTACGTGCATGGCACACCGGAGGAGGAGACGCAAGCACCGGTGCCCAGGTGTAAATAGCCTTTGACACTAATTAATCGCACGAGTTGATCCTAACGAGCGACATCGCGTTAGCACCGACTTCAGCCGCTTGTATTAGTCTCTTATGCGACCTCAGGACGTAACAGCCCCTAGCGCATGGGTTTGCTAATTTTAGGGCCACCGGATATAATGGATCGCTTGCTCGCTAATGATACACGCAGCCATATTCTTGTTTCAATGTTTCGGACCTCGCGGCGTGGACTCGCGGTCAAATTATATATATATATAGGCATCGAAGTTCGCAATGCTGGCAAATTAATTAGACTTTGGTTTAGCTACTGCGTCGCGAATCGCTTTCTCGGAATTTGGGTTTGCGTGATTTCATATAGTTGCGAAGCGAGAATGTAGTAGGATTTTGTGGACTCATGAATTTGGTTACGATTTTTCGGTTGGTAAAGTGATACCAGCTGCCGAGGTTTGCCTTGCCACGTATCGACTTTCCCTAATGTGGTCTCGTGTTATTGTAAGACGATATCTTAATCAATATTATTGGTATCGACAAAGCGGTTCTCATACTTACGCGCTGCGTACTTATAGAAGATTTAGTGACATGATGATTTCTGTAACTCACCTGAAACACAAAAGAAAAAATACCATTAAATTCATGTTCAAATATGCAAAGAAAATAATATTCTGTACACTTCTTTCCAGCTTATTCTTACAAAAAAAAACTCATATCGTAACGCGTATGTAATCTCAACGCGTAGGTGACTTGTATAAACATATAAATTTTAAATTATATGCGAGTTTAAATTTTTTAAAAGAACGACACGGAAAAGGAAAGAGGCGAGTTTACAAAGAATAATGGACGCTGGCGAGATCTTCATTTCTCCATCAGAGAATCCCCGCGGGAGAATCAGTCTGAATGCAACACGTGGACCGAGACATAGAACTGACATCAGCATTATTTCGTTCTCCGCTCGATGCGTTATCCCCACACGTACACCGGAGGCAACCGAGGAAAAATCGCGTCAGGCTAATTTACATTCAGTTGGCAGCTAAAATTTGTAGCTAAAACGCCCGAATTGCCAAGGTAAGCTTGTTTAAAAGAATAACGCGCATCAGCAAACAACGGAGCTCGCCGACAGCATCGTCGCGTATATACACAGCCCGCTAAGAAATATATAGGACAGGGAATCTGGTCGCGAGGCAGGGGCGAAGGGAGTAATTCTCCCCCCGAAGGATTTTCAGCTCGGCGGGCAGCCTCGAATATGCGCGCGGCTCACCTGCGCTACAGAGAATATAAGGCGAGAGCACACACCGAGCCGCTGCAGCACAGGTACACACACAGAGGGATGAGGAGGAGGAGAGGAGCTGCCCCTGCACACGCATATCGATTATAGCGCGTGCGGAGAGCAGCGGAGCCGAGGCCCGTGTGTGCGGTGTGCATTGCTGCTGCAGGCAAAGCCAACCTCGCCCCGTATACTCATATATGATGTTATATGTATATAAAAGGGAGCGACGAGGTGGAGGAGGCGGAGGAACCAGAGGAGTAGGAGGAGGTGGAGAAGAGGACGATGAAGCAAGCGTGTTCAGGCATCGCTTGCCACATTACACTTTACGGTCTGCTTCCTCGTCAACGTCGCTCAAAGTGGAATTAAATTCGTGCTACGAGAGCTGCTGCCGCCGGTTCCGGTCGAGACGCCATCTACAAGACAGGAATGGGGCGCGCACACTCGCACACACACACACACACACACACGTTCACCCGTGCGCGTACGAAAATCCCAAGTCTTTTGCAAACTCCGCTGCTACTGCTGCGAGTCTTTTCCTCCAACTCGGCTCGAGACTCATTTTTTCTAACCTTGTCCGGATTTTTTTTTTATTCGTAGACGGGTCCCGTACGTGCACTTCGATAACCGATTTGGCGAGTTCGTTTTCTATTTTTTTGACGCGAAATCATGTGTGTCGCTTTTATTTTTCAAGAAAAAAATTAAATTAATTGCTATAGTGCTGTCAATTAAAATCAAAATTCTCATAATGTAACCGACTGTTTTCTATCGAATAAACTCATTTTATACAGAATTGAATTTTTTTCTTTTTTTAAATCTATATAGATATCAATTTTTCATTCACTCTTTGAACGTCGAACACTCGGTCCGTTTTTCTTTATCTCTTCTACTTTTTTATCCGCCACTTTTTGCCATTCCAAGTATAAGATACGCCGTATACACTCCGGCCTCTTCTAAGTATCATTGCAGTCAATATCGACAGCACTAAACTATCAGTATATTTTTTTACGATAGAGGAAAAGGGAGAAGTCAGTTTTATTTTATGAAATACGGGGCGTTTCGACGTCTGCTTTATTTTCCCGGTAATTCTTTTCTGCACGATATTTTGTTCATGATTTTTTGTTTATTTGCGGTATGAAATTTCATTCTTCCTTTCCAATTAAGAAGGTCCTTTGATTTCAAAGCACTTCGCGCACACGGTCAGATGCAATTTTCATGAATAAACGTTTCACGCTGTTGTAATAACGAATTCGAAGGTGAAAAAAATAACAATACACGCACGCACGGGAAATAACTCAATTGAATATCAACAAATTAAAATTTATTGATTGGAATAATATAATATACAGCTTTTAAAGTTCAAGCGCTTTATTTGCAAAAAGTAAATACCTACGACCTTTTGGGTAGGGTACGTGAACCGATAAATCAGCCATGCGAATGCTAAAAAAAATAAAATTTTACCATTGAAGGTGTACTCATACAAAATTCACTTGCAAAACCATCAAAATAAAAGTCAAATAGCTGCTATTGATAACTTATTAATTTCGTTTGTTCGATTTAATTGTTGTTCAATGCAGAGGCTCCTATTTTATACACGACCTAATTTTTTAGACACAAAAGAAATTTGCTCGGTTGAACGAACCCCCCGAATTTCAAAATTGTCGAGAAAATCCAAAAATCATTGTTACGGCGCAATAACCCACTTTCAAGCGCTAGCGACAAATAAAGAATCAATTAACATAAGACCTTCAAAGACTGTCTCCGGCACAAAAGCACAGCTCTATAACCCCTTTCTCGCGTAAAAAGTCAACACTAAGATAGTCGCGTTGGCTGTATCTGACGTGCCACAGCATCTCCATCACAAGAGTAAAAGAAGAAGAAGAAGAAGAAGATGCCTCGCTGCACGAGACACGTAAAGCTTTCTTCTGTGCGAACCAACGCCACTTTTGTGCACACACAATCGCTATGCCTACACACCGCACCACCGGCAGCAGCAGCGCCGCCGTCGTCGTGCATATTTATTTATTGATTTGGTCGTCGTCGTCGTCGTCGTCGTCGTCGTCGTCGTCGTCGTCGTCTTAGTCGCAGTCGCCTTTTTTGGAATACCGTTAGCAAGCCGTCAAGCTTACACACTGGCGGTGGCGGCGGCAGCGGCAGTGGCGTCGAGGCGAGAGGAAAAATTTTTGCCCCCGAGCGACGGCGTCAACGGCGGCTCCTTTCAACGGGAATCGACAATAAATACGGGAGAGATTGCACGAGCTCGCGCACATGTCGACTCGCGCGCGGCGGCCGCATAATTTCACCTTTCAGCCCCTTCTATGTAAGCGCCGCACAATATCACTTTTCTTACGCCTCTTTCTCCTACGTGCCGCTGCGATGCTTTGGTGCAGCCTCTCACTCTTCTGTGTTTTTCTCGTTCACTTTATTGGCTTACTCGATCGAGACTTTCCCTCAAAATTACGCTCTTCGCACGGCGGGCATCAATTACATTATCCGAAACCATTCGATCGCCGTATATGTTACCATCCACCGCGTGCAGGTGTATAAAATATAATTCAACTGCTCCGGCGCGGGCGTGTAGACAAAAAAGCTGCAGCACTCGGGTGGCTGATGCATATTCATCGCTCTCTCTCTCTCTCTCCCCTGAACTGCGCGGCGCAAAATTCCACGCACAAAATATGTGTATATATTCGAAAGTTCTAAATAGATTTCGGCGGGCCGGCCAATCTGCATTATATCATCAACGACTGCGGCGGCGGTGGCGGCGTCGACGTAATGGCTTTTTCAACCGTATACGAAAAGTTTTGACTCTGCTGCTCGACTGCACGGCTCGTACACACAGAGGTAACGGTATATAGCGGCCCGTACCGCAACGTACGCAGCAGCAGCAGCAGCCTAGAGGAGGGAGAGAGATCACAAGGGAGAACAGAACTGCTGCTGGTGCTGCACAGAAGGCAAAAATCCCGAGGAGAATGCGCGAGGAGCAGGAGGGAGAGAGAGAGACAGAGAGCGAGAAGCAGTAGCCTAACTGCATTCTCTCGCGCGCGCGTAACATCCTTTTGTTCCACCTCCTCCCGTCTATTTATGCATTTATAATGGTGCTCTGCTCTCTGCTCTCTGCGCTCTCTCTCTCTATCTCTCTCTCTGTCGACAAGAGCGAGAAGCAGCAGCGGCAGGTCCCAGCGCGTCGCTCTCTCTACTCTCATTATTACGCCGTATCCTCCCCCACACTCCCACACTCGCACACACCCGGTAGCTGCAGGCGCACAATGAGGTTACGCGAGCGCATAAAACGATCGACGAGAGAGCGAGAGAGAGAAAGTGCGAGTGCAGTGCAGCGTACGCACATACATCGCCGTGGCCGACGCCTCGCCGAATTTTCGGAAATTAGCTGGACATTAACTGGGCATAAGGCGAAACTCAGGGATGGTGTGCGCGTGCTGTAACGGACAACAAGGCCGGAATTAGCAGAGCGGCGAACCTTGTGTGCACACTCGGCCTTCCGTGTATGAATAGAAACACAGCAGCAGCAGCAGCAGCAGCAGCTCTCGTGTGTTATGTGCTCACACTTTTACCTCGAAAACGAAGCAACGGCTATAAATGAAGCGCGCTGCTGAAAGCGCCTTCTCCCTTTTACCACTTCTGCACGCTCGTCTGCGCTGCCGTCGCTACAGTTATACATATATACCTATTCTAAGGGCCAAACGCTTTTGGCTCTTCTCGTCGTCGCGAACTCGCACGGCTACTGCAGCAGCCGCTTATTTATTGTTTTCAGACGGGCGGCTCAATTGCAGCTTTTCTAAATAAGATATACCTTAATATCTCTTATGGTGTGTTTCATTTGCGAGATGAAATATTAAATATGCATATTCTCTCTCACAGGCTCGAGCGAATATAATTCTTGGAGGGAAAGTTGCAGGTCGCGCCGCGCGGTTGTTGTTGCTGCTGCACCTCTGATTGTGAAGTGGTTTGCCTTAATTATGAATTGGCTATGCAAACTTGGGATTTCACGGTGAACGTTATAGTCGCTCGTATTCAACATAGCATAATGTCGTTTTTGCTATTGCCATTTTTTTTAATGAAAAACTAGACGCATGTAACACGTTACGTGACTGTTCCTCTCGGGATATACTACAGCATTAACATTTTCAAAATTGTGATACGGCGGCCTCAGACAATTCAAAAGCACTGTATATTAAACGTGGAGTGTATCGATTGTTTAGCCCAGAGAAAAAAAAATCGGGCCTCACGGCTTGTCTGCGAGATTAAATGCAACTTTCACTCGAACCAACCGAGACAACGAGAGAAAGGGGGAGAGAGAAAGAGAGAGAGAGAGAGAGAGAGAGAAGTGCACCGCTGCCGCTGCTTTTCACTATGGAAAAGCATGTCTTCTATACGTGTAGCTCCAATATCTGATCGGTGATTTCGATACGGCCAAGAAAAATAAGAGGATAAAGAAGGAAACTACAAGCTCTGGAATATTCGCTCTATGTGTGTGTCTGTATACGCCGCTGCCGCTGTATCTCAATCTGCGACGAAGAGCGCAATTTCCTATAGGGTTTATCAATATCGCCCCCCCCCCCGCGCACCCACTCCACCCTGCAATATCTAATGCATATTTGCGCTCGCACGAAATCAAATCTATTACTTTGTCGTGCTGAGAAAACAAATGCTCGACATTATTGCCTCGATCTCTCTCCGACGGTTGCCAACCTGCTATCCCTCGCTGTAGCAGTTAAATATTGCGTCGGATAATTTGCGAGGTGCGACGATTATTAAAAAAAAAAAGAGGTCCGAGTGTACGCCTACCCTCTCTCTCTCTCTCTGTTTTATTAAAATTCAACAGAACAAATGTCACATCTCGTACATTAAAAGTTCGTATGACTGCAAGCGCTCTCTTTTTATTACGTAGCCGCCGCCGCGCATTCGGTCTATAGGAAGAATTAATAAAGAGAGAAAAGTCGGCGAGAAAAAAGTGGCAAATGGAAATGACATAAATTGAAAATAAAATTCAGAGCTCTTCGGGCGAGTAGCATAAAAGCGAAGAGGGAAAGTGAAGAAAAATTAATGAAGCTTGAAAGTGCACGGCTATTTAATTATAAAGCGAAGGTTTTCCAGCCTAGAAATATGCACTGCTGCGCAAAAAGTTGTACTTAAATTTAGCTCGTGCGTATATCTTGCGCAATGCCGAGAGGGATAGCCGCGAGAGGAGACGCGAAAAAAACGATTAATCGGGCGAGGCCTATAAAATCAACGATAATCCGAGAATAGGTGATGGAAAATATGCTAATTATTATATCTCGACTATGCGGTTGCAACATTTATTTTCTACATAATCATACTTATTTCACATATATATATTACATAAATAAAAAAAATGTGTGCAGGTTTTTACCAATCGCGGAATATCAAAAAGCCCGCACCTACGGGTATAAACGTACAGCCATTCGCTTGTGCAATTAATAACAATATTAAGGAGGAAAAAAAAGAAACGCGGAAAAAGCGATAAGTATACCTATTCCCGGTATTCCGTGAGAATAGTCGCTTGAAATTACGACACTAAATTACATCACACGCGTGTGTCGCTCGATAAACTTTAACACGGGACATTCGCAGATATTATAAATAACGCGCGCGATTAATTATGAATTTATTTCTACTTCCAGGTATTTTCGCGGAACCGATAGGCCAATCAAAATTATGCTGGTTTTCTCCAAATGACATCTATTAAGGGTAATTCCAACTTGAATTCGTGCTCTCTGTAATTTGAAAATATTACACGGCGCGTGATCGATCAAGCGCGCATTAACTTTTATATGCGATCGTATGATATATTTGCTCAGACTAAAAATAAACTCGACGCAGAAATGAATGCAGTGCGCACTTGAAATTTTGACAAGGACGCAGTTTCGCCACCATACGGATTTAGGTTAATTATTTCCATCCGATCCGTATAGCAATACATTTTTTCCCCATCGCTCTCGAATATGCAATTATATACCTAAATACACGTTACTATATACTATCGATAAAATCTAAAACCGGTCGCATCTACTTGTGTCATACTTCCATTTGCGCGCAGTTTAAAAGAAGAAAAGAAAAAGAAGAAACACCGAAGCGAAGGAATGGAAAGGAGGTCCCTTGGTCTATACGGTTTATATAAACGGGACAGAAGTCAGCTAGTTTGTATATGTACGCCGCGACGTGAGGTGCAATCCTTTCAGGTCTCCCGTCCCTTATCTCGCTCTCCGCTCATATGCTCCCCGCGCTCGCGGTCTGAATAAAGCCGGGGTGAGAGACACTGGCAAACTGGCAAAACTGCTGTATGCATTTCATGGCTCGCCCTCGGGCCTTTGCCCCATAATATAATGGGCGGCCGCACGAGAGACCGAGTCGTACGTCCGACCTATGTTCCTCTCTCCTCTCTCTCTGCTCTCCTCTTCGCGAGAGATGCACAAATCTCCACGGGGTTCCCGTCTCTCCCGATCTCTGTCTCTCTCTCTCTCTCTCTCTCTGTGATCTTCCTATTCCACTGGCAGGCCTGCAGGTCACGCCGCGAGGGACGCCGGGCGGCAGATTGTCCGACTCTGTATCAAAACCAGTCGCTCCGCTTTCTTTTTTCTTTCTCTTCTCGCTCTCTCGCTCTTTTCCGCAGCATCATTCGACCCATTAATGCTTCCCATCTCTCAATTACCAGAGAAAAACACACGCAACGCGCAGACATGTTATTCTTTCCGATAATTACTCGCCGCCGACGTCGAGCTGCATCCTGACTCTTAAAGAAGCTAGCCCCCCTAATAGCTTTCGGCCGACTTTGTTGTATAACGCAGCGCAGCACAGCTTTTGTCAATTTTAAGTCGAGTGCGTGTAGTGCAGATTAAATTAGTACTTCTTTAGGGCCGAATAAAAGCGGAAGATTCGATCTACTAAACACATAGACACACACACACACACCTTGTCGACTATGCTATTCCTCAATTACACGAAAATAGAAAATAGAAAGACATAGAAGGAGAGAGAGAAAGAGAGAGAGAGCGTCAGCTGGATCTGACTCCTCGCTATGTGCGGTAATGAGTGCAATTGTGGTTGTTTTGCCTATTAATTCTGCATTTACTAAGCAGAAATGGCCAAGCCATAACAACTATCCTTTGTCTCTCGCTCGAGTTCCTGGAATTGTCGCTTTTACCTCAAAACGCAATAGTGCGCTTCTCGTTCCCCTCTCTCTCTCTCTTTCTCTCCCTCCCTCCCCTCCCCCCATCCCGACGGACGATAAATTTTAATTGACCTCAAGCGTACACTTTTTTTTTCATCGGGCATCTCGCTCACGTACCTCCTCCTCCGCTGTAAATAATCCCTCTATATGATTCACTCGGATTCTCTTCCTCTTTTTTTTAACTCCAACGCGATATTTATAGTCTCATACAAGATGTAGCTCGGAGGTACAAATGTACTATTAATCAGAAGATTCATGAGGAAAGAGAGGAGGAAGAGAGGAGTTGAGCCTTTAAAGAAAACAATGGGATTGTTACAAGATTTACGCGGCAGTTGCGACTCTCTGTGTTTCCGGACGGACCGACGCGGTACGAACGAGCGACGAGAACTGCGAGCAAACGCGAGCCATCATAGGAGAGAGAAAATCGCGACCTGAGAGAGAGAGAGAGAGAGAGAGAGAGAAGAGAGAGAAGAGAGAGAAGAGAGAAAGAGAGAGAGTCGCTATACAACATGACGTACGGGATGCGAATGCGACGCAACGTGGCGACAGTTACGATCTCCGCCGCTTCCTACCTCTGCCTGCTTCGCTTTTGCACTCTCTACAAGACTCCCCCGCGCACATACAGATTTTCTCTCGTTTTCTCTGCTCTCTCTCTCTCTCACTCTCTCGCTCTACTCCGCGCCACTTCTTCTTCATTCTCCTGCCATTTTTCCCGCTGCTTTATCTTAGAAGCCCGACGTCGCGCGCTTTTCTCCTTTATTCACTGTTTGCCCAAGTTTCTTGCGTCGCGGTGCAAGAGACAGAGAAAGAAGGAAGAGGAGGAGGAGGAGGAGGAGGAGGAAAAAGCTGAACGCTGCGTAAGCTGGACCATAATGACTCTCTTCGAAACGCTTTTCACTGTGTTCCGCGCGCCGCGTATAGCACTGCGACGTTTGTCCTATACTAACGATGCCTCGGTGACTTTTCTACGTCCGCGCGCTTCTTACTCCTCATGCCATGCACACACCCAACAAAGAATTCCACCACCGCCCACCGAGCCTCCTCCCTCCCCCTTTCTTCCCATTCACCCTCGCTGCACACTTCTTTGGGAAATGGATTTTTCGACCACCGCTCGGATATTGTCCGCGGCGACTGCCATGCTCTTTGTAGCCACGAGCCGATTATGAGAGAGGGTGATTAAAAGAGAAGATTGAAGGGTTGACTTTGCGTGTGTATGTGGTGGGTGCCGATCAAACTGCATCACACACATCGAGAAGCGCGCGCGCGCACGATCGAACGAGCGAATTTCCCCTCGGCGGCGGTGACGGCGGCAAGCGAATCGCTAACTGGATTTTATGCCGCCGGAGAGCAAAATCGCTCGCGACGTTCGCCGAGCCGTGCGGAAATCAAAGTTCCAACCGTTAATCGCATGATAAAGGACAATGCGCGCGCGCACGCGCGACCCCATCGGTTATTTATCGTTCCAACACGCACCAGCCATGCACTGCACCCGCTCGATCCGTTCGTCCCGGACAATATCCCAATCCCATCTGTTACAATTTGGAAAAAAAAACACTAGCTAACGAATCAGCCCAAATTGTCAATTCTCCCTGTTGTTTGTTTTTTTTTTCTTTATATCCACTGCCAGAACTGGAGGCGAAACAACAGCGGCCGATTTGCATTTTGCGCTGCGGCGGACGCGTGTGTGTTTTGAAAATAGCCACCGCCGCTGTTGTTGTCTGGGCGCGCGAGCACAAGTGCAAAGACTTTATGGAGTGCAGAGTCGTGACCGAAGAATATGAGGGAGGAGCGGAGGAGAGAGAGAAGCTTGGGCGTAGATGGAACTTCCTAATTACCTAGCGGCTAACCATTTCACGCTAGCTTGCTTTCCAGTCGCGGAAGGACTTCATTTTCCTTTTTATTTATACCCACCCACCGTAGCATTATTTTTTCGCCACTCGTCCCCCCCTTTCTCCTGCCTCCTTCCTCTCTCGTCCGCGACTAATATTAAGGTCTCGAATGCTGATATTTAACCGAATGCGCAGCCGACCGAAATAATTTCACGTTCTTGGAGCGCGGCGAAACAATACTTCTACATTTATAACGTTTAAAAGTTATTAATCTGATGATAACTGTAAATAGAACACGTTTCAGCATTACAAATGGTAAGCCCACGGCTTAATTGACAAATTTTACTGTATAAACTGTGATGTTTTAGTTACATATCCCATCAAAACAATCATTCTTTTTTTTAAAACAGTAATATTTATAAACTAAAATTTATGATACAAATCGATTTTCGTCCAATAGAGGTGCAAACATAAAACTTTTTTAGGAATCTCCGGGAAATGTATCGAGTCAATACTATAGGTTACAACTTCAGTCAGAGAGTAAATCCGATTGGTATTGGAAATTTTGTCGGACCAACAGATTTTTTTATAACGGTTGGTTTGCTGTCATGAAAGAAACCGAAGCATCCTGTATGTCCGGTTTGAAAAAAACCTTCCATCGCTAGTGGTATATTCAAAGTCCTATAATACATTTTTGGTATTATCGGTGTTTCACGTATAACAGTTTGGACTACACGCAAAAAAACGCTATACACAAGTTTTCTTTTTCAACGGTTACTGGTACTGGCGTAAAAACTACGATTGATGATTTTACAGAGACATATAACTGCAGTTATATTCTAGCTGATGGCGCAAACTTACATTCTCGTAGTTCCCGGTACTCGAACAGTTTTTCCACGTACGAGTGTAATATTTCTACCTCATTAACTGGAGAACTGTCGAGACTAAAATTAGCAATTAAAAAATATAGAAGGAGAGAGGAGAGAGAGAGCGAGAGAGAGAGCAAACACGAGAATGTGCAGAGTGTGGGTGTAGGATTAAGGACTGGTGCAGCAGCAGGGAAGGTAATAAAAACATTTTGGTCCGAGAGGTGAAGAGGAGGAAGGAAGGAAGGAGGCGGCGGCGGCGACGTCGGCGGTGGCGGGAGAGTTGCGCTGGTTTCCTTTCGGAAGTAGAAGTAACTTTTGAAATCTTGGCGACTCTCCTCCTCGTGTAAATGGGCTATGAGCAAGTTTTAGCACACGGACACTTTCTCAAACGATATTGTGCTCAGTCTCGGCGTGTTAACCTGCGCGAGCCCTCCTGTTCTCTCTCTCTCTCTCTCCCCCCCTCTCTCTCTCTCTCTCTCTCTCTCTCTCTCTCGCTCTCTCAGTTCTCTGGACGCGAAACTTTCCGAGGCATCTAATGCAACCAACACCTAACACACTTACACACACATTAATCATTGTTATACAACAAGCAAAACGCCTTATAATGCATAATATATAGGCGAGTGCAGCGAGCGCGCTGCGAAAAATGCAGCCGAGTGAATTTATGCACCGAGATTGTTGAAATTTGATATAACTTGCGAAAGGTTTTTCTCCATGCGAACTTATAATCTCTCGCGCGCTCGTAGCCGCCGCCGCCGCCGCCGCCGCCGCCGCTGCCGAGCCTCTTTTGTGTGTGTGTGTCAGTGCGGAATTGTTGCTGTATTGTTATTTAGATAAGTTGAATTAAGAGAGTAACGTGCGCAAAAAATAGTTGCGGCCCTGTTGCAGCGGTGCGCGTCCCGCACAAAAGGCTCGGCCTATTAAAATCTCATTTAAAGTAAAGTTTGTGTCGAGAGTCGAAAGTTCTAATTTACGGAATCTATATATACCCTTTAAGGGTCTCGCCTCTGAATTTTCTCCTTTATGCTGCTTCACTCGAGAGCTTCTTCAGATATCGAGTGCGGATCAATAAAAATGTATTATTATATAAATACACACTCTTGCAGCAGCTGAAGATCGAGGTATTATTATAATGATTTATGGTCGAACGGCTCCGTAAATTGAACCCTATACCCACGTAATACTTGCATTCGAACAGCAAAGCTTTAATATAGTAATTTTCCAACGAGAAGTAATAACGGTACTTTTTTTTAGTATATTTACGTATAGTTCGGAATTTAACAAACACGAAGAATAATACGGCTGTTACTCATTTAGTGCAGGAGGCCAGGCCCGAAAAATTACTGCTGTTAATTTGTAGATTCCACTGCCGATTCGTATAGTTTAATTTACAGGCCAAAGTTCCTGCACACGTGTACTTTTCCACCGCCAAAAGTAATTTATAACGTACACTTTGTTTGCTTATTACCCTGATTTCCGCATTATTTTCCCACGCGAATTTGACAGTTAATACTATGCCTATACCGCCGCCTATACCACAGTACATCCAGAATATCCGAAGCTTCTAAAAATAGCGCTCTAATCTAATCTAAAACAGTTTTAAAGTCGATTACTGCGATTACTGCGATTCCTCTTCTCTGCAGTATTATATTATACGCGGCTCAGCGCGCGACGTATACATCACACGCACCGACATTCGCATTACACCGACGAATTCAGCGGCACAGCGAAAAAGAGAGTGAGAGAGAGAAAGAGCGTAATGTATAATTTAACAAAAGGGATAATACGGGAAAAGTACACGTATACACAGACACATGCAGAGAGTTTGCAGGTGTCGGTCGAGTTGCCCCGCGTAAAATAAAAAGAGACGAGTGAGCGGAAATACGAGTCGCGCACACCGTATAGCCGCTGTACGAGAGATCAAGTAATCCAACGTTTACACTGCCGGAGCTGCTCGCTGCACTGGATTAGCGTTATTTAAGCAACGCTCGGCCGGTAATGCGATCTCTCCCGCGCCCCGCACCAAAAGAGAGAGAGAGAGAGAGAGAGAGAGAGTAAAAGCACAGCGTTATTCAATTTTGGCACGTGGGTCTCACACACACACCTCAGTGTATGTGTGATTTTTAACTCTCTCTCGCGCTTGGAAAAAAGAAGAGAGAGAGAGAGAACCTCCGCGAATAGCCTCAGCCAAATTATTTATCTCGCCCTTAATCACGTCGGCGTACGCAGACGCGACAAAAAAAGGAAAATGGGCGCTGCTATTAAAGCGACTTGGACAGAGGAGCGGAGAGAGGAGTAGAGGACTTCGAGACACACACACGCGCTCGCGCGGGCTAGACGAGAGTGAGAGAGAGAGAGAGAGAGAGAGCAGTTGACTCATCAAAAATAGAAGGTCCGCACGTATAGCGGCCGCCGTCGTTGTATTGCCGCGCTGTTGCTGCTGTTCGTGGAGGGCATGTGCGCGTGTGTGAGTGTTGACCTTGGCGGCGGCGCGTCGCCCCGACGGCGAGTGACTGAGCGCGGGAAACAAAGGCAAAAATCGCTCGCTCTACCTCTCTCTCTCTCTCTTTGCTTTTTGCTCCCTGCGCCAGCTCCTCTCTACTTGCATTCCAGACTCGAGCTCTCCCGAGGTTTCGGCGAGCTGCCTTAGCTCTCTCCCTCTTTTTATCTCTCTCTATATATACTACACCTTTCGCGAGCTACATCCTGTCACTCTCTCGCTCTCTCTCTCTCTCTCTCTCTCTCTTTCTCTCTCTTTTGGAGCTCCAAGCTCCCGAAATCACGAAAAATTGGCTCGCCCGCTCTTCGCAGACTATAGGCTCTTCTCGTACGGCTGAGATTGAAACGAAATTGCCGCGGTAATAACTGTTCCCTCTCGGACTCTCTTCCTGCACTGTCCTCTTCACTCACCCATTCTCTCTCTCTCTCTTTCTCTCGTCTCTTTTAGGACCTTCAAAAGAGCCGATACGACCCAACTGCTTTCTATGGATATGTGTGTTGCGTTCGTAGGAGAAAACAGGGAGTAATGAACATTGCGGGTGAAATTGAACATCCTAATTATTTGATAAAATGAAGGTTTTCAGAGAACAGTGGAAAATAGTACAGAAGTAGTTACGTGTACGTAGCGTCACAACGAATATACGTTTAAAACGGTCATGCATTCATTTCCACGCATATTTCAACGTTGAAAAACATGAAATAATCGTATGATACTTTACATTATTATTATATTTCCACGTTAAATTATAAAACGTTAAATTGAAAGCGTATATTAAACTTTTAGGTCGACCCTTTCAGTAAATTTTACAGAAACGCTGTCGTTGCGGAATAATGTTGAAAAGCGCCATATACACAATGCATTTTTTGTGAATGTAATTAAATTCATACGTGCCATTCGGATACATGATTAATATTTTACAACATAACTTGTCCCATATATTGTTATATCTGACCAATAATTTTCCAATTTTCTGTATTTGTTCAAATATTTATGTATATATGTGTAAACAATTTTAATGTGTTCATTTGCATCCCGCGTTGTGACAAAAGGAGGCCATTCAACAATAAAATAATTTTAATTGATTGATGCACACAGTTTAATCCGAAGCCACTAGTAATATTGTTAATTTAATTCAAGTCAAGGATTTTTGCTTCGAAACTACGAAATCCTGAACTTTACTCATTACAGGGGGTTCCGCGCCTATAGCGCGCAGTACGTGCAAGTCGGTGCGGAGACCGGGACCAAGTCGTATGTCACGAATTTTTACTGTTACACGCCGGCGATTCGCCATTAAATTTATTAAGGTTCGTCTGGCGGCCCAGTGTCTCTCGCTTCTTCTCTTTCGACTCTCTATTCTCTCACCCTCTCTCTGTCTCCTTCCCACTCTCTGTTTCGCTCTCTCTCTCTCTCTCTCTGTCTCCCTTCCTCACTCTGTTTCCCTCTCTCGGGGAAAAATGATTTACGCTGAAAGAATCGGCAAGGCCGCTCGCGTTCAAACGATAAAGTGTCGATTTTTATTTAACTTTTTTCATTTTCCTTGGGGGCGCGCACCGCGCGGGAGAAAATTCGCGTGTCGAAGTCAATTAATCTGTTGGACTTTGCCCCGGCATACACAGAGAGAGAGAGAAAGAGAGAGAGAGAGAGAGAGAGAGAGAGAGAGAGAAAGAGAGAAAGAAGGAAGAAGAGTCTGGGCTCGAGGCCAATCTTTTCCGGAAGTTCGATACGATGACCCAGATGTCTCGGCGAGTTTCCACGATTGCGGCTTCCCTCGCGCGTTTCTTACCTCTCTTCTCTTCCTTTCTCTCTCTCTCTCTCTCTTAGCCCTTTCTCGCTTCCTTTCTTTTACGCTCGCCTTCCCTTCCCGCACACCGCTACTCTTCACGTCAGCCTTTTATTCTTCTTTGGCGCTCTTCTCTCTCTCTCTCTCTCTCTCTCTCTCTCTCTCTCTCCCTCTTTCTCTCGCTTTGCGGGCATGTGTACTTTTTGAAAAGAAAACTTTGCCATCCGTGGAGAAGAAAAAAAGAGTGAAAGGGTGAGCGATTCTTTCTTTTCTTTTATCCTCTTTAAGCTAGCCCCCGCTCTGTTGATTTTTCCCCATATTTTGAATGCTGTCGTTTCTTTTTTCGTTACTAATTTGGCGCTTAAACGCTTACGTATATTAAAGATTTGGATAATTGATGAATTTGATTGCGACACGACTGCTAAATCTCGCTTTTTGATTAATGAATTCATTAAATTTAATTAGTCTGACCTACAAATATTGTAAATTAATTTTTGCCAAAGAAGATATTGAAACAGATCGTAAGAATAATAGCAGTCTAGATTTTTAAAAAGATTTTAATTACACTTAATGAGTTTGCACTGTGCTTTTTAAGTACTACAAAAACAATTTGGAATTTTTCCAGTGCTTTTAAGGTCGAGCACGTAATTTCAATTTTAATGGCAGACGCTCATATAGTTTGAAAATATAATAATAAAATTCAATTAATTAAATTTAATTATATAAAATCAAAATGTGTAAAATAATTATTCTTCGCTGCATGTTAACGGTGCGAGTTGTAAATCGGTCCAACCTTTTTCATTCTTTTTTTAAAAAATTACAATATTATTTATAAATAATTAAAAAAAGACTGGTTTATCTTGTAACATGGAACCTCCTAAACTTTGAAACTGTTTTTCAGCACGGACGGAAGTGCATATTTTTGAATTAATTTGCATGTTATCATCATATACATCACGAACGAAGAAAGCGATTACCTATAATTTTCTTTTAAACGCATACAATTATCTACGAGCAAAATAAATAATGTAAATAGGATTAGAAAATTTATACTTGAACACAAAACATCTATAATTAGTATAGCATTATATTGTTTATTTTTAAACTATGATTTATTCTTAATGAGGAGCGGAGAACGGTATATATTGCCTCGGCAGATGCATTTCACCAAAGTTTCGTGTAGCCCTTATTCTTTATAGGTCTTCCTTTAAAAAAGGGTTGCATCAAAACATAAAGGATCGATTTCTATTCTACGAAAGAAAACTTTCTCTCTTGGCACAAGGCTCAGTATCGCTCTGAATGTTGTAGTTTCAGTTTGAACTAAATAAAGTAGTAGTTGCGCGTTTATTTACATGCGCTAGATTTTCAAAAGAGATGGAAACAAAGAGAAAAACAAAAGTTGGCTGATTTTCGTTTCACTGGCACAAAACGTATCAAAGTTCGAGACACTTCAATCGATTGGAATTCTAAAATAATATGATTACTTTATAAAATTGACATTGGTAATACGGTTATGGTTAAAGCATTTATATAAATTTAATTAAAGTATTATATTTTTTGTAGTTTACTACTGGGAATTAATAATGAAGAGTAGGCCTAGATGATGGATTTTAATCAGAAGACGTTCTGTAATGCACTTTATGGCTGTCTTGGATACATGTGTACAGAAAGAGGCGCAGTTACAGAAGAAAAAGAGACAAATGGAAAAGAAAGAAGAATAGTATACAATCAACATGACAGTTTCAGGCTACGAAACGCGGAAGAAAGGAGAATTTTATTTTTCATGCAATTTCTAGTGTCATATTGAATAACAATCAAAGGCAGTTCTCGATACTATCGCTCGAAGCAGCTTTTGTTAAGTGTGTAATTTATGAAACTGCAAGAAGAAGGACGAGCCAATTGACGAATGCAACGAGTGGTATGAAATCCACTAAGAAAATTGTCCCGTATAAATCACGATGATTCAGTGCGAGCAAAATGAAGATTGATATGTGCAATTCTTTCATGAAAACTTTTTTTTTTATACTGTATAAATAACAAAATTGTAATCACAATTAAAATAATAATAAAAATATGAAAAGGAAGCAAATATATAGCTTTTATGACTTATTTGTAAAAAAAAATTTCAAATAGAAACTAACAATACGCGCTGTTAATGATAGTACGCTTTAGTAAAAGCAAACAGCCTTTTCATTAGTAACAAATATATGGCACTTCATTTTCAAAAATATACGATGTGCACACGAAAGAATAAGTAGGCTACCCATAGTAAAAAAAAGGCTTTTAACGAAAATAAATTGAAATAAAAAGGAAGTCGGTACCAGGTCGCAAACCTGTGCTACTTAAAATCACCTAAGAACCGCCTTAGCCAGGGCTTTAGTCGAGCCGTCTAGCCCCTTATAAGAAAATTCAAACTCACGGAGTCCTTAAAGCCTTATCCGCTCCTTTTTTTTGTCAAAGAAAGGCTTTAAACTTCCTGAGAAAGAGAGAGAGAGAGAAGGTAAAAAAGGAGAGCGAGGAGAGAAAAAAAAGCGCGCGTGTTCTATTAATAAAATTCAAAGGACCACGTTTCTAAACGTATAACCGCGGGTTTGCGCCGCCGAACACATCGCTTCTTAATTGAATTGAAAAACGCAATCTTGTTAATATTGTCAAAATGAAATTTAAAGCCCGAAAACGAGATACGCGGAGGCGCGGGAGTGCAGTGCGCGCTGGCACATATCAAAGTGAATATAAATATAATGCAGGTATACATCCGAGGCACCCCCTAAACCCCGCACGCACGTACACATAAAAAGCTGTGGCTGCAGCGGCGTGGTATATGGTTCAGCCGTTCGTTTGCTCTCTGTAAAAAGAATTAATTGAAGCATGCACTGAAAGGTCAGCAATTATTATTATTAATTTGAGAGCTCGAGCGGCGCGCGGATTGAAAGGGGCTCGAAAGAGGTGAGGCTATAGGTGCGCGCACACCCATGACAGACACAGGCGCACGCACACACACAGACACACACGTGTGCGGTTGAAATGCGAGCAGCAGTATAACACAGCAGTAACAGCAGAAGCACCAGCAGCATTTGCGCCCATTCCTTCCGCTGCTTAGAAACTCGCGCTGCATATATATACATAGGCTTGATTCTCTCTCCTCCTCGGCAGAGAGTCTTTGTCGTGGCGGTTGACAATGAGCGTTTTGTTTCATCCGCCGCGCGCGCGAGCCGAGTGCGTGTTCATGCGCGCATACGTGTGCACATACGTCGCGGGACAAATATAATAACTGACGACTGCCGTTTATACCGATTCTCTCTCCCTCTCTCTCTCTCTCCTTTGGTGCGATGTGTCTCGGGACCCAGCACTTATGTGCCGCATTCATGCAGGCCTAAGCGGTCTTGTGCTCTTTGGCTTTTCTTTTTGAATACCTGATGCTACGCACTTATGAGAGCTAAATTGCACCTTTAGTGATATTACAGAGTTAAAGGACACTTGGATTTTAGTACTCGGACAACTAAATGTTTGCGTAGCGAGTAGGAAACTGTTATTTTTTTTAATTGATATATGAAAGAATAGAAAATGGAAATATAAATTGATTGTTTTTTGCTCGGCTGCAGTTTTGTAAAATGTACGTTTATTGTCTATCGAAAGGTTAAAGCCACACCTTTTTCTATGGTAATGCTAATCACAAATTTACTTTTTGATCCCTTATCTGATTTCTAGGAATCAACGCTTGTTAAGTGTTTCTTCTCTCCTTTTCTACAAAAAGAAAAAGAAAACGTTGTTGTATGGCACGCATGTATAGCGGTAGTTGGCATTCTCAGGCACGTACAGCATCGCGCCCGATTTAATACGAAATTTTAAGCTCTTCAAACGAATTTTCTTCAATATACCGTTTTAGCACTCGAGGTCCATTAAAAAAATATCCCGTAGTAGAATTCCACGAGGCTAAAATAATTCATAACATGAATGAATAAAAAATCGGTTGCGACAGTGTGTCGCAATTAAATTTTCATCGCTGTAGCTTCGTCGTATTTCGTTCCCTCGTTTAATTTTCATGTCAAACACAAAAAGTTTTTTCAAAAAGGGCTAAATAATATAAGAAAACGTGTCAAAAATTAATACCGCTGCAGTTCATTAAATTTTTTTACACGTTTTCTTATATTATTTAGCCCTTTGATGTTAAAATCAAGTCTAGGAAAAGGTTGGTCAAATTATTCGCAAATCAACTTTTCACTACCAACGACTTTACAGCGCTCCACTCCGACACTTCTCATTACTTTACTGCACGTATAACAAATGCACAAAGATTGTCTGACGCTTCGAAAAACAAGCCTTTCATCTCACAGGGATTAATTAGCTCATTTCAAGGCCTTGTTCTTGAGCGCGACACAAATAATAATTCTTCGAGTCAAAAAAAATAATTTCGTTGGCCACGGGGCGCACATTTTCGCTTGAAAATTCCCTTTTCCTTACAGAACGCAAGAGAGGATCTCCATTGTTGCACAGCGGGCCAAAGCTCAAGTGTCCAGACATAACGGCCACGTACCTCAATAGCAGTCGCTATAAATTTATTTAAAAAAAAAACTGCGAGAGAGAGCAATACTTTAGTGGGCAATGTTTTAAAGGAGGACAATAACTCGCGCATAAAAAAGGTTAGTTTACGTGGTAAATTAAATAAATGTGGGCTTCAGGGTAAAAAAAGTTACAGAGAGAAAGAGAGAAAGAGAGAGAGAGAGAACGAGTGGGAACCGAGAGACGGAAAACGCTTTGACTTGCTGTAAACACTGGCAGGGTGCACAAAACGCCGAAATTGTACAAGAACCAAGAGAGAGAGAGAGAGAGAGAGAGAGAGAGAGAGTCGGGGGACGACGATGAATCATCGGCTAGAATGCAGCAGCAGCGCAGACACAGAGCGAGAGAGAGAGCGAAAGAGAGAGAGAGAGAGAGAGAGAGAGAGAGAGCCAGAGGCAATAGCACCCTTCGCGATCTCTGCTTGTTATTCTAGGGTCTAGTGTGCGCCGCGAGTGGCAAGGGCTACGAGGGAGTTTCATTCATGCGTGCAGACCAGTGAAAGAGAGAGAGAGAGAGAGAGAGAGAGAGAAAGAAAGTCTGCATGACACGTAGGCAGTAAAGGCTACTCAGCCAGCTCGCCCCTCACCTCCTCTCTTTTATTCTCTCTACCCCGTGTTATTGTCTAGCTACAACACATCT
>UELU01121660.1:0-42133 GCA_900490025.1 Megastigmus dorsalis | reverse complement strand
TATATATATATATTATATAATTATATTATATAAATACATATAATGCTGTATATTGCAGGTATATAAATACATTTAATAACAAATCATTAAAGGCATATGCATTTATTTCGAAATTGATAGTAAATAAACATTTTTAAAGAATTTTTGGAATTTAGTTAATAGACTCTGCCAGTCGTAGACAATAACTAGACGGCCGCCTACGTCACAACTAACGCTGCAGCTTAGACGCTTGCTGCACATATGCAACCCATAAAAAAGGAGAAGCCTAAAAAATACGTTAAAAAAAAAAGTTAATTTATTTTTATTTCACATCTGTATTACTTACTTACCTATTACTTATACGCTGTTCGCTTAACCGAAAGTCAACTTCGTACGGATCCGTACTTCGGACTTTTAACATCCAATTTCACAATATAAGTTCACATTTTAGCCATTTTAATTTAATTGTTACGAAAAGAAAGATAAACTATCATATTTTAAGTTAATTATGTGTGTATTTTAAGTTAACTATTTATACAATTGAAATTTTTTTTCCTAATTACTTAAATTGAATAAGTTATTTAGGGTATAATCAACAGTCGACACCTAATAGCTATAACATTTATTATACCTATACGGGGTGGTTTGCAAGTTAGTCATCTAATAAAGGGGTCATATTTTTACGCTCGGGAGAGACGTTAAAATTTATTACTGTAAGGTTTGTTATGGTTGATTTAGTTATATTGAATACCATAAGCGTGATAAATAACTTTTTATTTTTTAGGAAAAAAGGTATAAATTATCGGGAAGAGGTATATATCGGATTAGACACAGCAACTAAAAATATCATACTTGACACAATTTTATTTTATAAGGTAATTTTTATAAATTTAAAATGACAAAAATCAGAATTAAAATCGAAGTAGATCAAGCGCAGGAGTGGGTGAAAATTAAAGGTGTACAGAAATTCTATATGGATTTTGAGGGAGGAGGGGAAAGTCGGTATTAAATTAATGTAATCCTTGTCGGTATGTAGCATTTCGTAAAGATCTCATTTGATATTTGTCCATCACTTATTTTAATAGTGGATTCGGGATCAATGTCTATGGTGGGATTTGTGGAGTAACGTAAATAGTAAAGGAACGATAATAATATTAGCATGGTAATCCTGTAAATTAAGAAATAACGTAAGTAAAAAGATAATTTTGATGTTATAGTACTAGTAGCAGTAGTATATAGGGTACATGATTAAATAATGATTCCTTCGTTTGTTATGGTCATTATAAATTTTTTATTAACTGTTTAATTATAGGTGGTCTTGTTACAAAATCGGCTTGATTGGCTATATTTATTGATTATATCCATTCTTCGGTTTCATTTTCTTCGATGCTGTACCATTTTAGTTTTTAAAATTTTTTTTTCAAATATATTTAAATTTATTATTTTGTACACTTAACAATATTCTAGTACGATTGATTTATAACAAAAACTTCAAATCTAACTCCACGATATATCATATCCAGACCAGCTAGCGCTTGGCGCCAAGTATACTCTTCGTCCATTATAAAAAAAAGTAACTACTCCACGGTATCCGGTTCTCGGAACACCACTCTTAAAGTCATCCATAAGTCCTAAGATTTTAGCGGTACTTTTATAAAATTGACGTGTATGATATGGTATCCTTACGGATCCCGATGACAGTTTCTTCATTTTCAAATCTGCGTATGTTACTACTTCTGATTTATACACTTCGTTAACAAATGCAAGATCGTAATATTCTTTCAATAAGTAGGTTAAATTCATTTTTGAAAAAGGCACAAATTGATCGTTCAGCTTAATGAATTGCAGGTGTTTTTCATAAAACAGTCCGTTGCTAACGCCGATTTTCCCAAATGTTCGTGTGCGTGAGATTTCCGGTCTTATACATGCACGATTTTTCCTTTGCTCTGGTGCGCGGATCCAATCATCCCAATATGATTTTGGCCATTTTAAAGACAATTCCTCCCAAAGTTTTCGAGTTAGCATCCACCCTAATCCAGGGAAAAAATCAGTCCTATATAATAAGTGTGGGCTTTTTGAATCAACCAGTTCAGCTTTTCCGTTGTCGTTCCATGCAGATATGCACCATAATGAGGGATCTGCTGTTAATATGGAATGTGTACCCAAAAAATATTCAAAGAAATCGGGTGCTATATCTAAATCATCTTCAACAATAATTGCGGTATCATATCCAAATCGAAAAAAAACCTCATTTAACGCCCACCCGTAGTGTCTAGCTATTTTAAAATATCCTTTAAATTTTTTTTCTCTTGGCGCAACTTCAATATCACTTTGATCTGGTTGCTGTACATGAATTACCTTATTTCCATAGCTTCTAATGACTTCAGTAGTTTGCTGATGACCGCAGTCCTGAGAAACAATTATTGGAAACGACTTTTCGTTTGGTCTATATTTTAATAACTGATCAATGCATCTTCGAACTGTTATACGATTACAAGATATAACTAATACAGCAATTATAGGTAATTCATTACTTTCATCCATTTTAGAAATGATCTTGTTATGCTTCGCCAGGTGTAAATTATTCATCATTTCAGTCGAATTGTTAGAATGATATGGGGGCACTGTTTTCATGTTGCTATTTTTGTCATCAATAAGCTTTGTCTTCAGCTTATGCGTTTTATCCCAATTTTTCTCTTTATTGATTAGATAATCCTTCAATGATGCATTTCGAAAGTCATAATTATTGTGCAAATTACCTTTCTTCAGATCCTGAATTAGTTTCGAATTTGATGATAGTAACAGATCTATTTCTTTTTCCAGTGCACTGATTTGTGTATTAATTTTGTCCTTTTGGTTTTCCGTATCAGGTGACTGATGAAATAGTAAAAAGTATGTGACAGTAGCCCATAGTAGGAGTAATAAGAATCCTAAAGTAATTGATCTACTTCGTATTGCAGACATCACCTCATCTTTTTTTTTTTTTTAGTTAGGAGTTGGTGTAGTGGTCCTTCGTCTCTTGGTCCTGCAATAACACAAAAAAATATTATTAGCTTATTTAAAGATTTATTCTGTACAACGCGTATGAGGCCATGGGTCTATCGGGTAAGAGAAAGGTATGTTTGTTAACCTGATTTTACCTGCCGGGATTAAAGATCATCATCGAGTTTTAGAGCCTATCCAACGTCAGTGTATTTTGTATGAAATTGCATCATGCCATTCGACGTATTTTATTATTTCCCGTATTTCAAACATGTTTTTTACCTAATTTTCACACCTTTAGCTTAAAAATAATGTAATTCAAATTATATGGAGATTATGCTACGGTAAAACATTGATATTGGACAAAATATTGATTATCCACAAATGCAAACCTTGCTAATGTGTTTAGTTTAAACTGTTCTAATTTGCACAGTCTTTAACTTTTAAAAATTATTTAATTTTCATGATAACGGCAAATAAATAATTTAGGTTGTCTCTTGACCACAGTGTACATTATCTGAATAATATTGATCGTATTTCCATAGCGTAAGCCCTGTATAATTTTTATTACACTTTTTAAGAAAACTAAAAGTGTGCAGATTAAATAAAAGTTATTCGAAATTTGCAAATAAAAATGCAATGATTTCTTTTTACAAAATACACAATCTGAAGGCTGATGTGACGTGATCATTCATAAAAAAATGATCATCTTTTGATGAAACATGATAATTTTTAATGAAAAAAATGATAATTTCAGATAAAAAGTGATAATTAGTATAAGTATTTGAATAAAATTATCAAAACTATCGCACATTTTATAAAAAATTATTACTTTTTAGAGGTATAATAATCATATTTTATTATATATTATCCCTTTTTAAGAGGATACTGAAGCTGTCTATTTAACTGACATTAAGTTTTTCAAACTTCCTAATTTAATAAATTGACTGAATGTGCAAGTACCTTGCTAAAGAGAGTATAAGAGTTTAAATTTTAATGACATGTCATCATTCTTATCGCATTATGATGCAGTGCTTGAAGTGCTAGTGATAGTGTGTAAGTAAACATTTTAAATATATTCTATGTAGTGCCTTATAGCACAGTATTTATTGTGCTGGACAATATGCATAAACTGGATTCTTATAAAGGTATTGATTGAGGTGATTCTTATTTTACAATATTAGAAATATTGTAGTTCCAATGCAAGTATTCCAGCTTACAAAAGGATATTGTTTTCTTCAGTAATTCAGATTTGCACTTAAGCAAATATACTCCAGTAGAGGTGGCTGCTTATGTTCTACAACTTTTCTGGTTAGAAAAATTGGTGACTGAATGAGTGAAATAATGCATAACAGTATTTAATTAGATTTTAACATATCCAACAAAATGTTGAAGAAGATATATAAGTGTGTATATATTTGTGTAGTCGTACAAAAATAGATCTCTCAGTCCCTGAAATGTTGCTTATAATGCAAATAAAGGTTTTAGATGACCTCTGTTTACTGGATTAACAAAGTAAATCTTGTTCTATATAGATATCTATGAATTGGATTCAATAACAAGCATCAACTTTTTTCATATTGTCCAGCTGCAGTGCATTTTATGATTCTAGATTGTTACACCATAATCCATGTGCAAGTTTTGCAGCTGAGAGTGTTTATTTCTGTTTTGGTGCCTTACATATTTGCCAAAATGCTCAAGTGGAAATAAATGTGTGTATATTTGAGTGGTCGCATAAACATTGATCACTTAGTGTCAGAAGTGCTGCTTTCCTGGTAAATATTTATACTGCATTTACTATCAAGTACTGACTTTTCTCATGTTCATCTTTGGTGCTCCTCTTCATTCTATATTGCTAGTATCATAAATGTATATTCTTGTTCTGATACTTCTAGAGCGGTACTACTGATAATGCTGAGAATATTTTATATAATTATTCCAAAGGCATTTTGTGTAGTAGTACATTACATGAGTAAATATTATGCTGGCAGATATCCAGGAACTCTATTGACTTGTGGTTTCTGATGATTTGATTACTTATGTCGTTGCTGGTAAATAGATTTTCTGATTTATAGGGAATAAAGAATATGACAAGAATTAAATTTTAATTTTACATTCTGATAAATAATTCTCATTGTGAAATGGTATTTTAAAATTATATCTAATGCACCGTTTTATGTTACAGATTAATCATTTGTTTCACAGTTCCACAGTGTCTATATTTTGTCCCATCTCTTTTGAAGACACAACTGACAACATGTACTTTATAGAATTACTGAAGTTCCGAGAAAATACTTTAATAACTGGTTTGTGGCTGTGGAAACTGTACTTTGAAGCCTTATCATCGAACTGAAAGATTGATTCCTCATCCATCGTATCAACCTTATGGATTAATAGAATAATCTGCAGTTATAAACTAGTAATATATATATGAATCCGTTCAGTTACATGAACTTTTATAGCTTAAACTACTTCAGCAGCTTTTCCTCTCATCAGTGAAGTATTATATCATAGCGTAAGGAATTTTTATATTCAATTTACCTATGTGCTTATAATACATACTGCTTAATTATTTAATTTTATCTATGATTGCAAACTTTTTTCATCAATTGTTTTCAAAGACTTTTAAAGCTAAATTTTTTTTATTTCTGTTGTAAAAAACTCAAAATTTCATGTAGTGATGATAACTGTATTAAATTGGCCAATGTGTTTCTAACACAACTTGTATATTTTATTTTTATTTATAATTGCCTAGTTGTGTCCATTTAGTTTAAGTAATGCATATCCGTAAAGTTTGTATGAACTCGTTTTTATAAACATCTATTCAATGATAAGGATTGGAGACTTGAAATTATGCAAAAGAGTTTATTTTATGTCAAAAGTAAAAAGAATTAGTTTCCAGAATCTATATGATTAAATTTTTTTGACGATGCATAGGAATATCTGAAAATTACATTATAATGGGATATTATACATATTTTTTACTGTGAGAACTTAATCTTCCAAAACTTATCTTGAGAGAGAAAAATATGCTAATGATCTAAATTTTGTTGTACTAGGATAATACTTTCAATGAAAGTTGATTCTAGATACTTTGTCACAGTCTGATGAGATCTGATAAATATTTGTAGACATAGATTGATAATACATATGCATCCTGTTGGAGTATATGAACTTTTTTGTTAACTACTTCAGCAGCTTTACTATCATCACTCACAAGTGTTAAGTCGAAGCATAAGGATATATCATATTACATTTACCTATGTGCTTATAACATATACTGCTTGTTCAATTCCTTCATATGTATGATTGAAATCTCTTTTCATTAGTTTTTAAAGACTTTTAAAACTTATTGTTTTGTATTTTTGTTGTAAAAAACCCAAAATTTCATGCCTCTGCCCATTGCTGTCATGGAAATATGAACTTGAGCGATGAAATTAAAAGCTGCTAAAGCTACTTCTGAGAAAAAGTTCACATAATTTGCATAAATGCATATCTGTTTTTTAAACTAAATATGCAAAAGTATGAATTATGCAATTATGGATGAAGTTAGATGGAATTTTGGTTAATACAATGATGTGATGTGTTAAATTAGCCTGTACAACACATATTGCATATTTTCTTTTTATTTATAAATACATATCTACTTGTATTTATTTATTTCAAGTAATTCATACACATCTATACAGATTATGTGTTCTTTTTTAATTAGCCTTATATTGTACCATAAGGATACATTATGTTTCACTATATATTTTCATCATCTATTTTTGGCATGCTTTTTTTACATGAAAAAAATGTATGATGTTTTTATATTTTAGTCTTATTTATAATTGTAATTGCATGTATTTTTATCAAGCATTTAAAGCATCCATAGGAATTATGTGAGATTTTTTTAACCGCTTCAGCAATTTTTCCTCTCATTACTAAATTGATATCTTTTCAATAACAAGATTTAGAAACTTGAAATTTTACATGAAACTTTATTTTATTGCAAAAGTAAAAAAGAGTTAGTTTTTTTTGTAATCTATAAAATAAAACATTATTTTAAGGATACATAGGCGTATCTGACAATGATAGATAAATGTTTGTATTATGTTAAACTATATATTGTGAAGTGTAAACACACATCAGCAGAAACATAGGGAAAGTGAGGTTAGGAAAGCAGTGAGAGTAGGTATAGCCGAGGGCAGCGAGTCGCCGAGCATTTTCTCGACCACTAGCTGTTTCACATTTTTATATTATTATTAATTACTTAAGGATGGCACCTTGTCATCTTTTTCTATGCGCCACGCAACGCCAGCGAGACACGAGAGAGCAGACGACGCAGATGTCAGCGCCGACGCCGATGTTCCTGCCAGCTAGCCGATGATCATCAGGAACAGGATGAGGGAGAGCCGAGTGGACGAGGATCACGGTGCTGCAACTTTTCCTTCTCTGTTGCAGGTCGAGACTGTCGAGGGACAGAGATCGAGATAGAGACCGAGAGGCTGCACTCGCTGCGGTACAATAACACGCAGGCACACTTCTACAGTAGGACCTACACACATAAAGACCATCGCGCGCGGCAGTCAGGCAGACAACAGTCGACAACTCGACACGAGTGTGATAGAGAGAGAAAGAGAGAGAGAGAGAGAGTGAGAGGATAGAGCACGCGTTATATATTATATGCTGATGATGTTGTATATATAGAGGAGAAAAGTAAAAAAACCGCGACTCGCCAATATCTACCCAGATAACAGCACGTGCCGTACACTGGCATCCCAGATGACAATATGACGGCACGTTGCGTACAATCTGAGTACAGTCTGTCGACATAACATCTGTCCGAACAAATTTAAAAATTTTGAAAATATGGCATCGAACGGGAATCCCACTTTTATAGGGTACATCGCTGTCTTACGTATTTTGCATTGTTTATGGTTGAATGCCGTGTTGGGCCCGTATTTCAACCATAAACAATACGAAATACATAAGATATCGATGCGCCCTACGAAAGTGGTACTTTCGCTTGTTGCCACATTTTCGAAATTTTTTAATTTGTTCGGACAGATGTAATGTCCACAGACTGTACATGCGTGTCGCATACAATATACAACGTGACATCCAGATACAATGTCAGATTAACGTCACGTTGCGTACATTGCGTGCTTTTGGCATGCATGCGGACAAAATGTTGTCAGAATGCTTTTCATTATGCGAGCATCGTAATTTCACATGTTTCGATCCGTGGAGCCTCAAAATTCCATATAAATAATAAAAATAAAATTATTTTCATTTCAATTATCAAAAAAATAGTAAAATAAGGTTAAAAATGATTTATTTTTTCCGTAATACTTGAATGTTTAGTAACATGTAACATGTAAACGGAAGTTTTTTTTTATATATGTTACTAAAAATTCATGTATGCTATATATGCAATTGAAAAAAAATGTATGTGATTTATGTAGATTTATAATTCATCGTATTATTGAAACACAATAATATTATATAGAATCGCATTTATATATTAATATTCGCTCACATTACAATTTTTTGCAATTATAAATTATTAAACACTTAAAAAATTTTCCGTCGCTGATGGGATTCGATCCGACGCTCTTCGGGGTATAACGCATAAACCTTTTAACCATTACGTTACACAACATTTGTAATAACATTTTGATTTTGCCAATGAAGAATCTAAAGTTTAAATCAAGCTTTATAAAATGACAGCTGTTTTTATAATAAAACAATATAATTATTCAGTGCTTACACTGTTATAAATATTAAGATATTAAAAATTAAAAAAATTTCTTGATATTAATAAAAATAGCAAATTGCCTTTATATCTATTGTAGTTTTAACTATTATGGAATATATATATGCTCATCGAGATAGATGATTTTTCATGCAAAAAAAAAACAACAAAATAATTTGTTAATCATTTAATTTATACTACATGTGGCTTAGAGAAAATATTATTATTTAGTTTTAATCATTTTTTGATAATAAATTCATATATTGCGTTATTATATATATAATTATACCAAATTAATTTAGAGGTATAACGTATGCTTCCAATTTGTATGAAAAATGTTGACATAAGTTAATGTAGTAACATAATCACGCATTTTGCTGCCTTTTTGTAAGCACAGCGTGACATTTATTGAGTACACCCCAGCCTGCAGATTTAAGAATATGCAAAAAAAATACCCATCGATAGATCTTAAAGTGCTCCGTCGATCGGTATCATTTTTATAAAGTGGTCCGTTTTCTATTTTGCAAAAAAATCGGTAAAGTTCAAATCTTTAAATGCCCATATCTCTTAAAATAAGGACTTTTTCAACATGATTCGAGTGTCAAAAAAATGCTCCGTGGCCAATGGAAAGTGCTCCGCAGTTAAAAATTGAATATTGATAATTTTTTATTAATAAAAAATAAAAATCAATTCTTGGTTTAGATAACGTGAATAAGATGTACAGGGCATGCGCAAAGTACTGCGCATGCGCTGCATATGAAATTTTGATTTTTTGATAAACCCTTTTGCGCATACTCAGTACTTTGCGCATTCGCTGTATATCTTATTCGCGTTTTCTAAACCAAGAAATGATTTTTATTTTTTATTAAATAAAAAATTATCAATATTCAATTTTTAACTGCGGAGCACTTTCCATTGGCCACGGAGAACTTTTTTGACACTTGAATCATGTTAAAAAAGTCCTTATTTTAAGAGATATGGGCATTTAAAGATGCGAGTTTTACCGATTTTTTTTTCAAAATATAAAACGGAGCACTTTAAGATCTATCCCAACAAACACCGCTCGTATTAGGCGCACGGCGTGTGCGTACGCCATGCCGACACTATGCTCACATCATGCCACCATCTGTCGGGTGGCCGTGTCTTCAAAATGCTTATAGTACAACATTGTATCAGAGATTAGTAATAAATTGTATATACGCATGTGCATATAAATAAAGTTGAATTCTTTCGCATCGCCGTGATCCTTTTAATCTCTATAGACTTTTGAGAGCCTATATTGAATAGAATGGAGAACGGAAATATTGATTACACTTTTTAAGACCTACAATTGTTGTTTACATAAAACTTACATTTTTTATGTCAATGTATATTTTTTGAATAGAAATAATTATAGATAACGATATTTTATTAAGATGTGCTTACCAAAGGTACTCGATTTGTTGTTCCAAAATGAATTTATTTATTGTAAGAAAGTTTTAATATGAATAAAACTGTTTTCAATTTACAAATACAGTAAAATTTTTAAATCTCTTAAAAAATTTATTTTCTTTAGATACTTTATTACATGTATTTTTATGCGATAAGATTTACAAGTCCTTGAAAATTACCTGTTTCACAATCAAAAGTATTAATTTAAAAACAGCGGGTTTCCTCGCTGCCCTGCGCAATCACACAGCGCATGTAGGTTAACTGAAAATATATAATTTTCACGATTTAAAAAAAATGAATTACTTTATTTAAAGTGATGAATTTCAATTTCTTAAGATTGCGCAATTTAATATAGTTAATACGCCATTCATAAACAAGAATATTTAAAGAAAATATTCTTTAAATCGACATCATTATCGGTACTTTAATTAGAAACTATAAGTTTTCAAATTTTAAATTTTCTTTTTAATAATCAAAAATATGCGATTGAAACTAATTGCACACATATAAAGATATAATATGTGTGCAATTAGCTAATATAATAAAATTAACATACATATAGGTATAGAAATATACGATTACATTTTCGAACTCTTCTAATTGATCTCGTGCGCCATGTGATGGCCTGTCTGCTGTGATATACCTATACCTAACTTGCGGTGTGGTGATTCCGCATTAGTTAAATAATTGTTTTTATTGAAGTACTTTAGACATAGCAAGTAAAAAATTTCGAAAATGACGATCATATCTGCATTGCGATGTCGAACAAATCTTACAAGGCTATCAAGACTGCCATCAGTTGCTTTGGAGGTAATAATTCTCACTTTTTTAGAGGTTAGGGTTATTTGATTTAAAATAGAATTAAGAATACTAAAATTTAATATTATATGAAATTCAATGTTTTGAATTATATAATTTCAAGGAATAATGCATTTTTTAAAATACGCTTATAGGTAAAGGGTCGATGTATGGCATCATACGCTAAGTATGCTGAGCACAGACCCATAGAAAAAATAAGAAATATAGGAATTTCCGCTCACATTGATTCTGGAAAAACGACTTTGACAGAACGTATTCTTTATTATACTGGTCGAATTGAAAAAATGCACGAGGTAATTATACAAATTATATGAAAATGTGAAGTATAAAATAAAATTTTGCAAAACATTAATTATTTAGGTCAGAGGTAAAGATAATGTTGGAGCTGTAATGGATAGCATGGAACTAGAAAGACAGCGTGGAATCACTATTCAGTCTGCTGCAACTTACACTGTATGGAAAGATTATAACATTAATATTATTGATACACCTGGTCATGTTGACTTTACAGTTGAAGTTGAAAGATCTTTACGTGTTTTGGATGGAGCAATTTTGGTTCTATGCGCAGTTGGTGGAGTTCAGTCACAAACATTAACTGTTAATAGACAAATGAAACGATATAATGTACCTTGTTTGGCTTTCATTAATAAATTGGATAGAATGGGAGCTAATCCAAACAAAGTTTTGGATCAGATGAGAAATAAATTAAAACATAATGCAGCTTATATTCAGTTACCAATAGGTAGAGAAAGTGACACTCAAGGAATTATAGATCTAATCCACCAAAAGGCACTGTATTTTGAAGGCAATTATGGTGAGGTTGTTAGGGAAGATGAAGTACCACAGGACATGAGAGCAGGTATGTAATTTAGTAAATTTCATTATATTGTATTTCTTTAAATTTTGTTTCTTATAAAATATTTTAATATTTTGTACAGAAACTGAGGATAGGAGACAGGAATTGATAGAACATGTAAGCAATGCAGATGAAGCTCTTGGAGAGTTATTTTTAAATGAATCTGCCATCACTGAAAAAGACTTAATGGCAGCTATTAGGCGATCATGCTTAAAAAGAACATTTACACCGGTTTTAGTCGGAACAGCATTGAAAAACAAAGGTGTGCAACCATTACTCAATGCAGTTTTGGATTACCTACCCAATCCTGGAGAAGTTGAAAATATAGCATTTTTAGAGAAAAAAGGGTAAATATGATTATTACCTATATGGATTAAATTTATTTTTATTTTTTTTAATCTTATTTGGTTTAATTTAATTTAATAGAGAAGAAGAAGCCAAGAAAATAATTTTAAATCCAGAGCGATCAGATAAGCACTCTTTTGTGGGACTAGCATTTAAATTGGAAGCAGGAAAATTTGGACAACTAACATATTTTAGATGTTACCAAGGAATGTTAAAAAAGACAGATAATATTATTAATACAAGAACTAATAGGAAGGTAGATATAGAAATGCAGCGCAAAATAGTTTTATAAGTTGAAAGTTAATTTTTTTTTCAGGTAAGAGTGGCACGATTGGTAAGACTCCATTCAAATACAATGGAGGATGTTCCTGAAGTATATGCTGGAGACATATTTGCTTTATTTGGTGTTGACTGTGCTTCTGGTGATACATTTGTATCAAAGGGTGACTTGGCGATTTCCATGGAGTCAATATTTGTTCCTGAACCAGTAGTTTCTATGTCCATTGCACCAAAAAATAGCAAGGATCGCGATACTTTTGCAAAAGCGATTGCTAGATTTACAAAAGAAGACCCGACATTCCGTTTCGAATTCAACACAGAAAGTAGAGTACGTTATTGTTATTCATTTCAACTTATTTTTCAATATTATCCCGTTTTATATTTATATACGTCCTTTTACTTTTTATGCAGTATTGAATATATATATGTATAGTTTTATGATTAATATAATTGCAGGAAACTGTAGTCTCTGGAATGGGTGAATTACATTTAGAAATATATGCTCAACGTATGGAACGCGAATATAATTGTCCAGTTGCTCTTGGTAGGCCAAAGGTTGCTTTCAGAGAAACTTTAATTACTCCATGTGAATTTGATTATCTTCATAAAAAGCAATCTGGTGGTGCGGGACAGTATGGTCGTGTTACAGGAATTTTGGAGGTAATTATTTAGGATAAAATATTTGTGCTTATTCGGGGTATGTTTCAAATGACATTTGTTTTACAGCCCTTGCCTCCCAATAAAAATACCACTCTAGAATTCTCAGATGAAACAGTAGGAACGAATGTACCAAAACAATTTATCCCTGGTATACAGAAAGGATTTTTGGCAATGGCTGAAAAGGGTCTTCTGTCAGGCAACAAATTAGCTGGCTTGAAGTTTAGATTGATCGATGGCGCACATCACATCGTGGACTCATCGGAGCATGCATTTTTCTTGGCTGCTCAAGGTGCTATCAGGGAAACTTTTGAGAAAGGTACTTGGCAGATCCTGGAGCCTATTATGTTGGTTGAAATTAATGGGCCTGAAGAGTTTCAGGTAAATTCAATATTTTAATCATATTCTGTAAAATAGTTTTATATCAGAAATATTAAAATAAATATTTGTGTAATAGGGTTCAGTAATGAATCAGTTGAATCGAAGGAAAGGAATAATACTGGGAATGGATAGTACTGAAGGATGGTTCACTGTTCTTGCTGAAGTACCTCTAAACGATATGTTTGGATATTCCAACGAGCTTCGGTCTACTACGCAAGGCAAAGGAGAGTTTACAATGGAATACTCTAGGTATAGTCCTTGTACACCAGAGATTCAAGAGCGACTCATCGCAGAGTATCAAGAGTCTCAAGGACAACTTGCCCAGAGGAAAAAAAATTAATAGATTAATTTTACATTTGTACAGTTCTCGATATCAACAGATTTGATATTGACAACAATGAACTTTAAAAAAAAGAGTTTTATCATATAACTATGCTAAAGTTAAACTTTAAAAAGAACGCGAGAAAAGCATCAACAAAAACCATGTTCATCAAGAAATACGATTGTTATTAATATTTTTGTAAATATATACTTTAGATAATATAGTTATTAAATAGCTTGTTAGTATAAACTACTGCGGCAACATTCTCGAAGAGTGTACGAATATTTTTAAGTTATTAAATTAATAACAAACCAGATTAAATTGAGTTTCATGTATATTTTATTAGTGTAGATCTAGTGTAGATAAAGAAAGAAATTTGTATATAAATAATTACTATTAGATTATTTGTTAAAATATTTGATTTCTTAAAATTCATAGTTTTTATATCACTTGTATTTTAAAATAATATTTACTTTCCAGAACATTGAAGTTGAGTTCATTTTTTAAAGATTAATTAATAAGTTTTCAAACGAACTTTTTCATCATCAACAGCAATATAAATAAATCACTGTACAGAGATTTATTTATAAGTATTTTATTCTACACAAAAATCGAATCTCTTAGTTTTCAAGAGAATCACTCTTCATATACAGGAAGAAAAGGCTAATATAGAAATATTCCATTTCCCCGAAAAAAAAATGTAGGAGATGAATGATAGACGGATACAATTTAAATTTTATACAATTTAATGTTACTTAATATGACGCTACAAGTGTATGTATGATTCTGAAAGTGACTGAGCGGTCGCTCCTTCTTCGTTTTGTTTTTCAACTTTTCCCTCTTCTTTCGTCAACGATGCGAGAGACGCGAGGGGGGGGGGGGAGGGTTCGATGAACAACAGGAGAACACAACACACGTTTTACAAATCTGTCGCGTAGCCCTCGACGACGATGCCGGGCGCGAGTTCCGCTTTGACGCTCTCGCTCGTATTGCCGATGTCGAAGCCATTACGTCTACTGCTGCTACCGCCGCCGCCTCCTCCTCCACCCCAGGCACCTTCGCGTCCGTACTTTTCCGACATCCGTACCATTTCGTTTGGACTCCACTCGGGCGATTCGGATCTGTTTCCGCCTCCGCTTCGGTAAACCACGTTCGACTCGTACATGTCATTGCGACTCGAGCGGTAGTTCATTGGCTGGGACGAGCCGTAACTGTCGTAAACCGGTGTACGCTTCATCGAGTTGCGCTGGTGCGACGTTTTTCGGAGCATCGCCTGCGATCGAAAAATAATTAAAATGTACCTACACGTATATAATCTTATTGCAGAGTTATACTGGTTGAGATCTAGCGACGATTCGTTTTGATAATATAAGCAAGTGTTTTTTGTCGTCACCTGGAAATTAAAGGGCGGATCATCACCGGTATCGTTATTATTGTTTCTTCGCCCGATCATTTGCAGTTCCTGAATTGGATTCACACTGCAACAGAAACATCGGATTTGTTATATATCGACGTTCGAGCTCGTCGTCTTTTGAAAAAAGAAACTATAGGCAAATATTCATACCGATCATTATTGGAAGTATTTCGGTTCATTCTGTCCTCAGCGGCCCAGTCATTTGTGGCATTTCTATTACGAGCCTCATTATTGTGGCTATTGTAGCTTCGCGGTTGGATTGGTTGCATCTGCACTTTATTAATCGGGATCGGGGGTGGTGGCACTTTCTTCCTAGAGCGGATAGACCCGGTATTATCATGGTCGTTCTGAAAAAGGCAGAAATAACGATATATACAGGACATGTGCACGATGTGTACATATATATAATATATGCTGTAAAAAAGGTTGATTGACTCACTGAGCGAGGAGTACGAGCGTTGATCGGTCGCACGGGACTACGGCTGTCGACGGGCGGCTGATAACCTGTGTTGGCTCTGGACTGGGCTTGGGCTTCTTCTGGTGGGCATCGTACTGGGACACTGGGGTCCCTGGAAAATGGAGTGTTGATCAGACTCTGACCCCCGCTGCTCGCGGTGTTTATAACGCGATGGGGGGAGTTGGTCGTTTGGCATTGTACATCTGAAATGAAAGAGTCATACTCTGGAGAAAGAGACTCTCCCTCTCAGCGCCTCTTTTTTTTTTGCATGAGCAGCCGGTTTCTCTCAACTTTCTCTTTAAGTACTGTTAGTTATAGACATATATCTGTTCCATGCGCATAATTTTTTTTTCTTTAAGATAAGATTTGCGTTTAATCCAGTGCTGTGCTAAACAGTGGTGCGGAGTGGTGTGTTAATTAAGCTGATAAAGAAGGAGAGACGCAAAGAGACGTGTGTGTATGGTGCGCGCGTGTGTATAATTAAGAAACGATCACAGACGCATAATGACAGATGCTGGGATGAGACAGCGATGTCAGAGTGTACATTTAACAGGGGGCTTTGTCCACTTGATCGGTCGTGTGGTTGACGATCAATACTAGTTAGAGGATCAATAATCGTCGAAGCTATAATAGTTTTGATGGCAATCGTTTGGTTACTATTGCGTCATATCACTTCAAGCTTCAATGGTTAGTGATCGACAGAAGCAAAAAGGACAAGAAGGTTGAAGAAAGAGAGCCTATTATAGTAAAAGACAGTAAAGTAGTTAAAAGTCTTACTGACAGTTCTCTTACAATAGAAATACGAAATATCGCTATCCTTATCTACTTAAGAGGATGAGCTGTAGTCGGAAAGATTTAACGAAGTATATAAAGATAGAGATTAATATTTGAAAAAAAAAAAAAATCTCGATCACCATCTCGGTAATGATATAAACATTACGCCGTTCAAGTTTCATGAAATTCCATCCACAATTCACCAGTGCCAAATCCAGATTTTTGTTGTCGAAAATTAAGGACATAAAAATTGCTGTGAAATACGAACGAAATAATTTTCGACGACAAAAATCTCTGTGAATTGTGGATGGAATTTCATGAGACTGGAACAACGTAATATTTGCATCATTACCAAGATAGTGGCAGAGAGTTTTTTCTTTCAAAAATTAATCACTATCTGCATATATTTCGTTAAATGCAAAAACCCGTAAGGAATCTTTCCAACCATAGCACTGAGCGAAATATTCGAAAGCTAGTCTCTACGTAATTTTACGCATCAAAGCTAATTTCAAATGTCGTAATATGAGTTGATGACGTTACTGAAATGTACGAATGGTCGATCGATTATTATAATTATATTCAATTACGTAAATATGAAATATGAGATTATAGGTAAGTATAGCGATTTCGTAGTATCGAGTCTTTCTTTTAATACGATTCTTTTTTATTTTTTAAGATATGCAAATGAAGGCTTTTTAAGTCTGTGCAGAATGAACAGGTGCAATATATCACTCGTTCCGCAAGCTCTAGGTGATGGTAGGAGATGCATCGATGGGCGAATGAATCTCGTTGCAATGGCAGAGAGGTGAAGTGAGTTCGCCGGCAACAAAATGATAGGCACCTTTCTTGTTCCGTCTGATGTTGCCCCAAACGGTTTGTCTCCTTAACGGCTCGTCCCAATTCTCTTGCTCGTCGTCTGACATCGAGGACGTTACGGATCTGCAGAACGCATTTTCAGGATAATACCAAAAATGCCGGATGTTGCCGACTTACCTTTTTTTTTTTCATTATATATTTTTTATGCATATATAATATTTTCTTTTTTTACTTGTTTCTTTATTCTTTTAGATCATCTCGCGCGGAAGAGCGCGGAATGGAAAAAGAATAAACAAACGAGACTTAATGAATGAGAATTCGATTTTATAATGTGCGCAATCACTTGATTATTGGCGCCGCTTAAAATTACAATGATAATATGCAATGCTTGATTTTTGAATTCGCGGGTTTTTATTGAAACGATTCGAAACACGAGGATTGTTAAATAATAAAATGGAGCCGGCTTACAACCAGGTACAGACAGTGCATTACTCATTTATGATTACCAACAATTTTCCAATAATATTAAGGTAGCATTTTCAAATAGTTTAGTGCTCAGTATACTTATCACATAATTATTTTCATGAAATATTACTTTCACACATATTAATGAAATGCTGCCCAACCAAGTCAAATTAGAAAAGGTGCTAACATGACAATAAATCGTGTCGGCAGAGCCCTGATGTCTGGTCATGAACCGGTGTCAACTCGTAGTCGAAAAGTGACTTTGTGAAACTTACCCTTGCCTCCTGCGCGCTTTGGACGGATCGTTCATGTGAGTGGTATCGTAGAATGGCAGTTCATGATGCAGGTCAAATGGAAGTTTATGAACATCTGGCGGTCGAGTGGGGCCGAGGAAAGCTTCGGGGTTATCGTGCGGTTCGATCCTTTCAAGCGGTACGCGTTCATTGCTCATCTGCAATGCTCCCACTACCGCTTGATTGTATAGATGGACCTGAGAATGGATAAGGAATATCAAGTGCGATGTGCTATACAAGTTATAATTGATTGGGTGGTGATTATTGGTGGGTTTGTCGGCTTACTTGCTGACAGAAGTGCACGAGGTCTTGATATCGGGCTGCACGGTATCGTAGGAGGACTTGGAATATGCTCTTCGATCTCCACTTGCTGCTGTAGTACCTCATCATGTCCATCGTATCTGGATCCAGATTCAGATCCTTGCTCAGTAGGGGTCCTACTTCTTTTCTGACTTGGTGTCCCCTGTAGGCTATATTCCAACAACAAACATTCCCGCGATAACACATTGCTATACCAGCACACAGACCTTATTTTTATTCCAGCTTTTCTCAAATGCACTTCGCAATATCGTATAGTCCCGTGCCCCCTCCCTTCCCCGAAAAAATTCTCTAGTAACAGCTAATCAGGCTCGACGATAGAAAAAAGTCATCAAAATACAAAGAAAGAAAAAAAATCGCAATACGCGTCCGATTTCGTACCTTTCTGCAGGACTAAGGCTGCTTCGTCTTGAGACATGTCTTGACTCGATAATTTTTGCTTGGTAGACTGTCTCTTCGTTTCTGCCTGGCTCGGCTCTGGCTTCACCGGTGCTTTCTTCACTGAAACATTTCCCGTTAACTTCGGGAAGAAAAAGACGCCAGAAGAACGGGGGAAAAAACGAAAAAAAAGAGCAAAAATTGTGCGTGTGAGAAAAAAGTGTTTGGGCATGTATAATGGAACGTGCAAGGGTACGGTATCAAAATGTCAAATAAACCCGTTTGAGCCTCAAAATGTGCCTAATAGGTGTAAACAGCATAGAGGACAAAAAAAAAAGCGTTCCTCGGTAATAGAAAAGACTAATATTTCCGCGGATCGCAAACTTATTTCTGAACTACAACCGTCTCTCTACGTACACTACGTGGTACCTACCAGCTTCTCGTTGCTCGTTGCGAGCCGCGTACTTGTTCTTGGTGGTCTTGGAAGCGACGGTCTTTCTCGCGAGGAAGGCTCGCAGCATACACTGTACCTTGACGATCTTCTTCACCTGGGTCTCGTACAATCGCGACATGTACTCCTCGTTGTAGTACTTGATGAACACTTTGGTCTTGCCGATTATCCAACCCTCCATCTTCAACCTGACCAGTAGCAAGCGGCAGTTGTCCTGGGTCATCTCGACGTTCTCATCGAAATCAAACGCCAGGAATTTATATCTGTCCACAAACGCGCCCGTTACTCTCCAAAGTCTCAAGGTAACATGTACGTTATATCGTGTAAAAACATGTGTCAACACCTTCGCAAAAACTCCTGGAACGTTATTCGGAAGGGATAACCCTTTTGCCTAGCTCTGGCAGTGTCGAGTACGCCAAGTGCGCGGATCTGTTGTCTGACCACCTCTCTGTAGAATCCACGCGGTGAGCCCTCCAAGTCCGAACGTATGCACCTGACGAAGTGGGTACCGCCGCTTATCGCGCCCACCGACAGATTCTTCAGGATCTCGAGACTCGACGCGCGGAACGTCGCCGCGTACGTCCTGATCTTTCGCGTCTGCGAGTATTGTCCTCGTGAGATTGTGTTGTATTTCTGAAAGGAGAACATATTCCCTAGTTAAGGCCCGACTTCCTGCGAAATTTATACCAAACATAATGTATGAATGAAGAATGTGCGCTCACGCGAAGATTGGTGGTCTGGTCCGACTGCAAAAGTGCAGCGCCCCACTTGCTCCTGGCGGTCGTCTTCTTCTGCTGCTTCTCCTTATTCTTCGGATTCTCCTGCGCTTGAATGGTAAGCGCTCCACCCTTGGTCAGCTTGTTAGTGAACAGCTCCTTAACCGTGCTGTGAGTCGACTGTCTCAGGGTCTCGATCATCTCGGGCGGCACAAAGTCCCGATTCTTCTCGGCGATCTCGCCGGCGTCGTAGGCCAGCTTACCGGTATAGTGGGCGACCGTGAACTCGTGATCGCCCTGGACCTTGATGTGCGCGTTGGTGGTGGTGCTTCCCTTGCGGTAGCTGATGCGCTCGAATATGTAGGCCGTGTCCTGGAGTTGACGCGACGCCTCGTCGAGTACGTAGAACAGGCCGTCGTCCTTGCCCATCAGCTGGTCGATCGCTAGCTTGTTGTCGTAGAAGTGGAAACGCTCGATCGGTATTTCCTCCTCCTCTTGTTCTTGCTGTTATCATCGAGATCAATCGAGAGTGGGATTAGTTCGGACGAAACTCAGTCATATACGAGTCGTATGCGCGGTTCTATGTATATATTACTGAACTTTGAGACAAAACATCGTCCTTACTCAAACGAACCTACCATTTCCCAAACAAAAACTCGCTGATTGTAATGACATTGGAGCTGCTCGTTCATCGTGTTCACGGCCAGCTGCTCCAGCCTGTTCTTTGAGAAGCACTCGAATCCAAACAGATCCAAAATACTGATGAGAAACTTATCCCCGCTGGCGGCCGTTAAAAGAGAGAAAGAGAGAGAGAGAACAAAGCAAAAATCAATCTCGCTTCGACGAAAAAAAAACCGTATTGTACGGCAACAAAAATTAAAAAAAGAAAAATCCTAAAAACGAAAAACACGTACAATAGCGTGCGTGAGACGCTGAGCTTCTCGTTGATGTTATTGACTATCCAGTCGACTAATCGCTGATAAATCGTGTTAGCCAGTACATCGCGGGCTTCCTTGGCCTCGTCGCACGTATGACGCCGCCTCACTGCGGCCCCCTTCTTTATCACGCAGTAATTGCAGAGCGACCAGGTGAACTTCTTAACGTCGAGGTTGAGCAGCTCGGCCACGGACTTGGCGGTCTCGATATTGTGTACCTCGGCCTCGCCCCCGTTGCCCTCGATGAACCTCACGTCGCCGAGGTTCAGGATCGCCGCCAGGATGCGCCAGATGGTCTCGCAGTGCTCCTCCATCTCCATGGCGCGCAGACACTCCTTCACGTGCTCGAACTTGCGCGCGTTGCCGTGTGGATCGTTGCGCACCTTGAAGGAACGTTTGCGACCGGACATCGAGTCCGAGTCGTAGACGCGCAGGTACCGCATGCGACGGCCTTGCGGCAATAGATACTGGCGCAGATTGCCCGATGCCTCGAGACCGTCGTAGAAGTAGTAGAAGATGTGGAAGTTGGACTGATTCCTGGGTGTGGTATATTTTGTGTTGAAATCAAAGTTACCGCTTTGAATTTGTAATGTAGAAGCAGTTTCGCGTTACCTGTCTCTCGTGGAGACGCGGAATTTTTCCAGCTGATAGATCCAAAATATGCCACCCGATGCCTTCCCTGTAGATCCGTAAGTTGTCTGGATTTGCATGACGCATCTCGTTGAGTTCGTGTTCAGTGGTGTCGCCGCGTTTGTGAAGGAGTGAATCAAATTTATCGCTTTGATCAATCTCGCCCCTGTATCCTTTAAACTCTATGAAACAGCGAGAATATTTTCTTGAAAAGTATTCTTTTTTTTTCTAACATTTCAAATGTCTTTTTCATACCAACAAAAAATTAAGAGTATGCATGTATATCATCGGGAGAGGAAAAATATATATATATATATATACCTTGCCGAGGTACATGAGGTGCTCAATTAGGTGCATCATGTTTGTGGTCTTGCCCGAGTTGCTCTCGCCGGCGAATAAAATGTGCTGCGGTTCCTCGTGATGGAGAACGTCCTGATAGGCGCTGTCAGCGACCGAGTATATATGGGGCGAGTTGTCCGAGCGCGATTTGTTCTGGTACTTGGTGTGGTACTACAATAATTTCAACTCGTGAGCTCGGTATGCAGGAATTAATTTGGAATTCCAATCGTTTACTTTATTTTGCGGTGCGAATTGTTTCGTGTTCAAATGAAATTGCCTTCATCTTTTGCGATCGTTAAGATGTGTGTGAAATGATTTGACCAATGTTGGGTTGATTGAAAATGGACTCTTAAGATGAATGTTTATGTGCAAACTGTTTTGTACATTAATATTAATAGCGATTGCTATAATTATCAATAATTTTTAAAAACTGGTATAAACGACGAAATTCATTACTCACGTAAGGCCCATAAATATCCTGATCCTCGTTCGGATTCATAATTAGCAGAATGTCGCCGACGAAGGTGTGAAAGGATCCCATGCGGAGTCTCTCGTGCAGCTCGTCCAGTACGCGATCCTCGGTCAACTGTTCAAGTGCGGCCAGATCCTCTTGATGCATTCGCTCGGGCGGCTGGGTCTGATGGGATTTCAAGTAGCCCTTTCTCACGATCGACTCTGGCTTCCTATCGCGTTTGCCCTTGGCGCTCATATTCAGCGCCAGTGCCTTGATCTCTTGCGTCAGCTGAAAATCATCGTTATCGTTAAGTACAGTGTCAACTCTCTATTGCAGTCTGAGTTCGAACATACTGGATAATCGTTCTCAGGTAGTTCCGCTAGGAAGGGATGCTCGATGATCTCAGCGACGAACGGCCGATTGTCCGGATTCTTCTCCAGACACCTTCGCACAAAATCAGAGTTCCACAAAATGCCCTTTCTCACTTTAAAGACATAACAAGTTCACCTATATCGACAATTATACTCAACTCGGCAACGAAGTCATTGAGATTCTGGGTCCAATTGGCAGGCCTGTAAACGGTGGGCGGTGGATTCCTGACGATCTGAAAGAGCGCACGCGTAGGATGCATGTCCTGGAAGGGTGGATGACCGTCGGCTAGCTCGATGGCGGTGATGCCGATCGCCCAGACATCGGCCCTACTATTGTAGCCCGAGCCGTGGTCGTTTTTGCTGGTCACGACCTCCGGGGCCATCCAGTTCGGCGAGCCTATGCAGGTCTGGCGCTTGCCCATCTCGCCCTTGATCATTCGCGCCAGGCCAAAGTCCACAAGCTTGATCTCGCCCTCCTTCGTCAGCATGATGTTGCTGGCGCGTATGTCGCGGTGCAGGACGTTGTTCTCGTGCAGGTGTACCACTGCCTATACCAAAAGAATCAAGTTTCCTCGTATAATATACCGCTTATCGATATTATAGAAAAGACCATCGTACAGCTACAATTTGATCAGCTGATTCGAGAACTTCCTTCTGAGTCCTGCGGTGCACGAACATTTTTCTCAACGGGCTCTGCGACCCCCATCCCCCCCCCCCCCCCCCCCCCGCACCTTAACTGCCACTCTCAAAATGCAACTATTCTAAATTTTCCCATATTACCGCGTGCAGGCGGCACGTCGGAGCGAGTTGTATTTCAAGTATATATACCGGCTATACTACATATATACTATATATACTAAATATACGTGCAGCGCGTCATGATGGTGCGAAGAGCGGCCTGGCGAAACCGCGGCTTGACGTACGCTCTCGGGCTCTTTCCACCTTCGACCTAAAATACGTAGCTCTTCGTGGAAAATCGTAAAAGCTGCCTTTCTGCCTTGCGGACCATGTATAGCGCATAAAATAAGGAATCGGTACGAGAGAGAGAGAGAGAGAGAGAGAGAGAGAGAGAGAGAGGGGAGTCTCTCGGTCTTTATACTCTCGCTTCGGTTCGGTCTTCGGTCGAAAACAAAAGCAGTGCACACCGGTTATTCGCACGCTTATTAGCGCGGCTGACCTGCAGCAGCAGCGTAATTCGGCGTATACGTCCTCGTATAAGTCGCCCTTTTACCGTCGCGTGACTCTCTCTCTCTCTCTTTCGCTCTCGACCTTCCTTTCGGCGAGACACTCTTTGAAAAATGTCTGCGAAAGAGTCGAGAGGGGGCAGCCATAAAGGAATTCGCACCGGAAGATATTTTGCGCGCTCTCTTACTCGCGCCTCTCGAGAAATCACTTTTATAGATTTACTGCAAATTGAACGATCTATAATTTGCGGCCGACTCCTCTCCGTGTGCGTGAGTTTGTGTGTGTGTGTGTGCGCGTGTGTGTGTGTGTATTGTATAGTCGGTTCGAAGCGCGGAACGAGCGTGTGTTGAGTGTTGCTGGGCCTTCGATATACGTTCTTCTTGATTATCATTAAGCTGCGGGGTTACAATCGGCTCGCACGTCCTACCTCTCGCTTCTTTTGTTACTCCCGTTCGCTTTTTATTGCGCCGAAAATAGTATCCGCGAAATTGAGTGTCGTTCGTTGGGGCTAAAATAATAATTCAATAATTCATTGTGGTTTTCTTTTTTCTGCAAGAGAAGTTACTCGCTGCTCTCAATGAAAGACCGTCATTTTTTATGTTTACGTTTGAATGGATGTAAAGATATATCGATATATATATATAGTTTGATTTAGTATAAAGAAGAATAGTATAGTAAAGTTTTTGAATTAGCAAATAAGAGATTCGATGTTGCAATTGGTGAAAATTTTTCTTTGATTCGATGATCTTGTACGCAGCAATACTTCTTTAATACAAGCACAATTAATAAATACAGCAAATCCTTTTAGCTGAGCTTAGAACAAATGCTACCAACGATAAAGTGCTCAAAAACCTGTGGGAATCACAATCTTCGCGACGAAACAAAGCTCGACCATATTATAAAGCTCCTACGCACACGCGCGAAAGACACAATCGGCCGCCACGCGAGAGAGTAAGAAGAGAAACTCGTCGCCCATGTCGGGGCATTTATTTCGCGTGTAATTTGCCGGGTATTAAACGTCAGTGAGTCCGGCCTGATTTACCGGCCGAGACTAAGGTTGACCGTGGACGAATATCGCTACCGGGGTCCATATATATATATATACACACACAGTCCAGCGTGTTGGGTGCGAAAATCACCCAAACGTATATATACACGCTCAACTAATGATTTAGTGACAAACTACTCGGCCCGTAAATATCATCCGCGATATGAGCAAGCGGAAAGAATGCCGCTCCATTATAAGCTCAACTGCTGCTGGTGCTGCTGCTGCTGCTGCTGCTGTGGCACCGCGCAGTCGGCCGCTGTTATATACTCGCGCTGAGAGATGATACACACTCGGAACTCGAGGCTTCCTTTTCTTTCTTATAAAGAAGCTGCCAGTGTACTTGGCGGCAGTGATGCGAGCACGCGCTGACGAATGGCGCGGTGTTTTACGGAGCTCGTACAGAGTCCGAACGTGAATTTCGCGGCGTTAGAAATGGGATCGTTGTTCGGCTTCGTCTTGGAATATCGAAGGGAGATCGCGGGGGATAAATTCACACCGAGTTTGACGACATTTCGCATACCGCGCGAGAGAGATACTCTCCCGATAATGCGCGCGATTTCTCATTGCCCCGTGCAGAATTCACCGACGTACTCGCGCTCGTGGAGATTTATCGTGGCGCACGCCCTGAAAAAGCACCCACGATCCAACCGAAAAATACATATTTCTTGCTCCCCTGGTGTCTTGTTCTTCTTTTTCTGTTTCTTTTGTTGTTGTTTTTGCTTCGCGTGCGGCTGGCCTCTTTGGACGTTACCACCGCGTATCATGTAAACGATACGTGTACTGAAAATTCATTGTACTTAATAACATGGTTGCGTGGATTCCCTCTCTGCCGACATTATTGTGTTTATGAGTGATTTACGCTTAAATTCAACTCTTTAGCAGTTTTTTATGCGCGGACATTTGTTTTCTTTTTCTTTATTTTATAGTACACGGGATGTTTCGCTTTAGTCTCGGGTGGCATAAGACAGACATTGTTGAAGTTTTTGAGGGATACTTATAGAATGCGGTCGATGAATTTAAAATAAACTTGCTAGTGTTTTACAAAAGCACTCAAGATATTGTCAGTTTTCTCGTAAAATTGTAAAATTTTTTCCCGATAGTTTGTAGACATTACGAATTCATTTCAATGTTACCAAAAAAGACCTGCAACTTTTTTGATTTTACAATAGTAAAAAATTTACTTATTGTCATTAATTTATATAGAGATGAATACATTTTATTGTGTTTGTAATGCTATATACATGTAATAAGTATGTTGTAACCGATTCATGATTATATATAATTTAAGTAAAAAATCGTTTGATTTAGACTCTCTTATCCCTTCATTTAAGTCGTGACACATCTCATACGAGTAAATAATTTCTTGTAACACTGTTTTTATCTCTATTTCAATTGCTACAAAATCTCATAGTTATTGTTGTTCTTAGCCCAATTTATTTATGTTTTAACTATAAAATTAGCTTTTCTCTAAGGAAAACTAGACAAAATTCTGTCAAGGTAATATCAAAACTAGCACGCACTCCCAACTTTAAAAAAAAATTCCATACCACTTAATCTCATAATGCACACAGCTAAACACAATACCTTCCCAACAACCCAACGCTTCCGTATCCTAGCTTCTCACCATTGCTCCAACCATTACGACTGTACGATCAAGAATTAGGCGGCTAACGCACATACACATGCACACACCACGCGGTAAAAATCAGCTGCGGCATAAAACGCTTGATTACTCGGTCGACTTTGTAAAACGACTCTGCATACTAACACACACACACACACACGCACACATACACGCACACATGTAAGTGCGTTGTGGAGTTTCGAAGCTGGAAGCTTTTTCTCTCTTTCTCTCTCTGTCCCTCAATGGCTCGCGGTATACGGCGGTGCAAGAGAGGAGGAGGAGGTGGGTTTCATTTGCGAGAAGGTTAATTAGCGGGCCATCCCGGCTGTCTTATTTGTAATTTATATACCCCGATAGCGAGAGAGAAAGAGAGAGAGCCACACACAAGCTCGAGTGTGCACGGAGAGTCGGTGGTCGAGGACAAGTCGCGAGGAAAGAAAGAGGGAGAGATAGAGAGAGAGAGAGAGAGAGAGGGAATATACGCGCCACCGCGGGAAGCATGTACGTCTGCTTGATTCTCTGTTTATTCTTCTCCTTTTGCAATTCTTTCGCGTATACCGTGTGTTTGCCATAGCAATAATTTAATTATGGACGCGGGTGAAAATGTTGCGCAAATTGTTTATGCCAGGATTGCATTAATTTGCGTGTGTTTGGCTGCACCTTTTCTTTTTTTTTTTTTTTTTTAATTCGAGACCGTATTCCAAGAGGATATACTTCAATGCTTTTTTCCTCGAGTCGTGCCTCAATAATAAAGCTTATTTTCCTTTAATTATTCGAGGATCACGTTAATTAAATTCTGAAATGTTTAATCAAATCGAAGCCCGTATCTCGTCGTTGTATTCAAAACTGACGGATTACGTAAGAGCCCTGAAAACGGCATTAATGTCCACGATCACCGTCGCGCATATCCTTTCGAAACCTGTGCACGAAAAAGAGAAGCACAGGCATTTATAATAAAATTAGCCACATAACGGTATTTGGCGTTAATCAAATTAAAAAATAAGTCGAGTTGTTGGAAAACGAGGCTCTCAGCGTGTGAAGAAACATCGAAAATCCGTTGGCGCGCGTTCAGGGTCGTATTTGACGTAATTTTTGTGTGCGGCCTTTTCTTTTTCGTGGAAATATATATCGAAAGGGCACACAAGTGTCGTGTATAGAGAAGGAAAAAAGAAAAGCGCTGTACACGAATCGGGGTACAATAATCATAGTAGGAAATGCGGTTAGTGGTCGGTGTACCTTAATGGTTTCCCTCAATATATAAGCAATGTGCTCCTCCCGCATTCTCTTGTCGGTCATCTTTAAGCCTCTGACGAGATCGATGACGGGGCCTCCCTCGCACAACTGTGAACAAAAAGCAGAGAGTGGCATTCGACGAGTGCTGTATATATTCGTTGCGCAACAATTTCTATAAAAACTAACAGCGTGTGTTTAATTAATAGAGCTGGCATTTTTATTTGCATATCTTATGATGATTGTTAAACACTTTTTTTTATTGATCTATACGATTAATTATCTTTTTTGAGATTGAAGGATTGGCTTTGAAATTCATGAGTAGAGGGGATGTGCTATGACCGGAAAGATTTCCGATACCTTACCCATTTTTGTATTTGACGAAATGTATGAAGATAATGGAGACTAATTTGGGAAAAAAAATTATGTAAACACGAAATTCCATTCACAATTCGCAGAGAATTTTTTCCTCGGAAATTTCCTTCTTAATTCACAACGATTTTTATGTCCGAAATTTTAAACTGTGAATGGAATTTCATGAAACTCGAACCATGTAATGTTTACATCATTACCGAGACGGCGACAGAGTTTTTTTTCCCAAAATTTAGCTTCTATCTTGATATATTTCGTTAAATGCAAAAACCCGTAAGGTATGGGAAGCAGAAAACCTAAGTTCGAGAAGCTAAACATTTTTATATAAATCCACATTTTACACAATAATTTATTTTTTACCTAGAATGAAACACACACCACTGATTCCATAACACACAATATTAATATCGGAAATCCCCAGCGGTATAAATACGGAATCGCAATTGTCCTCGGCTCTCTCGGTACTACTCGCTGCGCGCGCACAAACCGCGTATACGCTTCATATATAATTATAGCACCACGCGGAAGTAATCTGTGTCAAGCGATGAGATTAGAATTGAGGAACTTTGTTGCTCGACTGCAACGGCGAGACTTGATTGCTCACGTGCGGCCAATCTTGCGTATCTCATCATACCTCGGCTCGTGTATATACACAGGCTTTGTGTGTCCGAATGTGTGGCGCTCCTTTTCAATTGCTTACGGTTGTGCGATCGTTTCGCGACGTGGCCAGTATTTACGCGAGAATTAATCGCTGTAAGAATTGCGGCGAGAAAAAATTATATGATTTTGGATATGAATGTATAGCGACTTGGAACTTATTAAGTGTCATGCGTATGTACTTATATGCTTTTGTTTAGAACTTGATTTATCTCTTTCGAGCTTCTCTGTTCTCTCTCTAACCAATCAACACAATAATTCGCATCCATCCATTCTTTTCCACTTTTACAACAAAAAAAAAAAAAAAAACAAATTTCACGCTTCGACCGCACGGAACCATTGGGATATTTATTAAAACAACTCGTACAGCAAGTAGTTGTGCGCAAGCAACGCGTTACAAATCAGCTCGCAAACTCGTTTCGCGCGAACTCGCCTAATGCGCGTGTAGTAGTACACAGAGATAACTCGGCTGGTCGAGCGATAAATTAGTTTCGGAAATCAGTAGCAATTATAGGTGCTGATAGTGAAAGTAGCTCTGGGTATGGGAGGTTTGAAAGCGGCGACGGCTAAGTACACTGCCATCAGCGTCTTTGTGTGTGGCAGCGCGCGGCAAATAAGACCCGGAGTGCGAGCGCTATAAGGTGTCTTTTGCCGCGGGTATGTATAAGTATATGTGTGCGCGAGAGGCGAAATTAGCCTGTCGATTTGTCAGCGCGATGAAAATCTCGAGACGAGGGTATATTATGTTTTATCGAATAGTTTAGTGCGATATTCGATGATTGTCGTTAATTATGTGGCTATACGTTAGATGTTTGTGCTCCGTTAATTAAGAAGGCTGTGCATAGATTTGGAATGAGTTGCGCAAATGTGATCGTTGCATTTTTTTCTTTTGATGCCGAGACGATTAGGAACAAAAATATCGACGACCTTTTTTTAAGTACTAATGCATCAAATTTATCCACGCGCTCCGACGATATATTTAACACAAGGTTTCAAAGCTAACAGCCTTTGCGAAGCATTGAACAGTGAAATTACATCGCTAATTCGTAAAAGGTCCGTCCCACAAACACCGAATCGCTCATCCAATCAATCGCGACTCCGCTGCCTAGAACACCCGGCACAACACCATCGACCACGTACGTGGGCGTCGGATCTCCTCCTACACACACGCGTCACGCATACATATGCGGCAGAGAGTTAAAAGGAGGAGGCGGCGGTGGCGGCGGCTCGGTAGCCGTGAGCCCGGCGTATAATGGCGCGTTTTGTAAGTCAATCGAGTGCCAGCAGCCGCTCGTCCTTTCTCTCTCTCTCTCTCTCTCTCTCTCTCTCTCTTTCGCAGCAGAGGCGGTTACGACAATGCGCCCGAGATTTATCGCTGGCGATATTTCATATCATACGCTTTTGCGCCCGAGCGCAAAGCGCATGTTCTTTGTCACTCGTTCTCTCTCGCTCTCTCTCTCTCTCTCTCTCTCTCTCAGTTGTGTATTATAGTCCAGGCGCCAGGGAAAAAAGGTCGTTTTTGGTTTTAATTTCAATTGCAGATATTCCAAAGCCTATTTAGTAATTCGGGGACATAGATTACGAATATCAACTTTAGGGCAGTGTAAAGTCATCGGAATATTGATTAAATAATGCATAAATATAAAAAATTGAAAAATTTAGCGGTTTTTTTGCTATTATCTCAGCTCTTGTTGGTCTAAGCGAAAAAACCTCGGTAAAAAATCGATGTGTTTCTACAAGACGAATAAAATGAGATACGATAAACTGAACAATATTTTTTAGTTTTTTTGTAAAAGGCAAAAAACCACTTCGACTGATTGTTTTATGTATTTATAAAACGATTTGCAGCTCTTGGCTATAACAAAATTTGGATTTTTTTTACTTAAATACCATTTTATGGCGATTTTAAAAATTTTGAAGTCACAGAAAGCTGTATAACTAGTCGAATTTTTAAAATATTTTATATTTGATAACACATTCTACAAGCATGAATTTTTCTAAAAATTAAAAAAAAAACACACCGAGATAATTTTTGTTTTAAATAGTAATCACTATCAAACCGTAACACTCACATTGACAATGAAAGTTTCACGGTTTTAAATTTAGTTAAAAAATATTATACGACATTTTTGTATCGCTCATCTGTTCAGTTACTGAAAAATTTTAGGCGGCAGTAATTCCGGGATAATCAAGGGAAAATCAAGGATTCTCTCGTGAATAACGACGACGTGAATTTAATATAATTTGGTATATTCTTCAAGTAAAAGTTTTTTTTTAGTTACAAAACTATTCGCTAATCGAGAAGGCAAAACACGGTTTTGGCGCGCAACACTCACACAAGTACGCTGCTTGCGATTCGTCGCTAAAGTACTATAAGTATACTTACTCGTTGAGCTGCACGCACGCTGCAACGATCTTTCGTTCTCGTGCCTTTTTCTCTCTTTTTGCAGTCGCTCTGGTTTTGGCTCGTGCACAAGCAGCGCACTCGCACACACGCGTTACACACAGGCCAGGCACTTTCCGATCCACGCGGTTTCGTGGCCAAAATCGATCCGAGGCTCGATAGCGCCCACCTATCGCGAATCTGTCTCGCTCTTTCGCGATACACTTGATATTCGTCTGACCGATCACGTTTTCCGATGCTTACGCGTCGTTAGATCGAGCGTGCTAACGAATTATCGATTGAATTCGAAATTCAATCGCGAATCCGTTACAAATTATTGAAATATTATTAAATTACTGTTACAAAACGATATTGCTGTACAAAAAATGAATTGAATATAATATAATTATTTGATAAAGTATAAAAAAAATCATATATGTTTTGTATCTAAGAATTGTTAAATATATATCTTTATTTATTAAAATTAAAACTTATGACGTAATAATTTTGCTATGCGAAGATCGCAGTAGGTTGTTAGAAACGAATAAATACAAACATATTATTGAATTTTTACTTACGAAAAGTAATGCGAATGGAAGTATATCCGTTTTTATGAATGCAGGGGTTTTAAAAGGCACGCGTAAGGGAGAGCGAGAGCGCGGCGATTGGCTGTTATGCGACACCGAAGTTTGCGAAGCGGCGATGCAGTGGGAACACGGTGGACCGGCTTGACTCTGCGCTCAGTACCTATTTTATGCTAATTGCTTAAACATATTTGTCTCAGCGTTATGAACATGTTGTATAATATTATTCAACTATTTCTTAAGACAGTGAAACTTTCATTTTTTATGTAAGTATTACGGTTTGGTAGTGATTAGTATTTAAATAAAAATGATCTCGGTGTATAAAACTCGTAGACTTATCATTTATCTTTTAAAATTTATAACAAAAATCAAGGCAAAAGTCAAGCTTCTAGAATGTGTTGTCAATATTGAACTATCTTAAAAATTCAAGGACTTATGTACCTTTTTTTGACTTGTAAATTTTAAAATCGCCATAAAATGGTATTTAAATAAAAATATCTAAATTTTATTTTAGTCAAGAGTTGCAAATCGTTTCATGAATAGATAAAAAAATCAGCGCCATTTAAATCTCGTATTTAAAGAAATTACAGCCACCTCGAGTTTTTTTGCGAAGTCGTTGTTTATAACAAATCTTATCCTAAGAAGGAATAAAAAGTTTAACTATATATTATTGAATAGTTAAACTAACTTTTTGTTAATTTTTAACTTTCTTAAAATAGTTTAAGTATATAAATTTTTACCATTTGCAAAAAACTTAAAAATATTGTTTAATTTAACATATCTCATTTTGTTCGTCTTGTAAAAACACATCATTTATCAACGGAGGTTTTTTTCTCTTAAATCGATAGGAGGAAACGAGATAATAGCATAGCTTTTTCAATTTTTTATGTTTATGTATTTTTTAAGCAAAGTTCTGTTCACTTTACACTGTCCTAAAATTGATATTCGTAATTTACGCCCTAGAATTAATAAATATAGGCACAAGAATATCTGCAATTAAAACTAAAACCGTGAAAAAGTCTCACGCACCTTGACTATACCTGCCGTATGCGTATATGCATATTTATGTGTGTGTATGCGTATGTGTGCAAGGGCTGGGCATTTGTGTGGATGGGAGCGATGGGTTTGGAGTTGGTATTAATGGTTGTTGATCTTAGTATACAGGTGGTTTTGCAATTTTTAATCATTACTGACTTTTGAATGTGAAGATATATGTGAATTTAATTATAAATTTTATTTTTAGAAATGATAAATTAAAATTTTTAAAAAGTGAAGAAAGTTTTTTGTATTTTTCTTTTTAATTATTGGTCGTTGATGCAATTTCATGTGTTGTGGTACTGAAAATATTATTTATCTTATAAATATTAAATAAAGAGAAAATGAAAATTACAATCTACAATGTGAACATTTGCGTTTACTCGCTGTGCGGTCTCGCCATTCATACTTCATTCTACTTAATTTAGAGATGCATAAATACACCAAGTGTTCGCTTCGTTCAATCCGAACTTCTTCACACGGAATAAGCGAAACGAATCGCAATCACTGTATAAATAGATACATAAACCCATCGATGCAGCCACGTACGTAAAAGTCAATCAGCCATCAAGAAAAAAACAAAAAGAAAAACCATCGTAACGGTAAACAAACAAGCGCGCCACATATCGCAAACAAAAGTCGCCAAAGCGCACGTCGTCGTCGTCGTCGTCGTCCGATCGACGATTTCCCCCGCGCGTAATTAATAATCGCGAAACGCGACCGCCGCAACCGCCGCTGCCGCCGCGGATACAAGTAATAATATTTTGGCGCACCGCGGAGGTCCGCCCGTAAATTAGACCTCGAGACACATACTCGGGGCTTTTCACCTGCATATGCGTGCGCCCTTACACGTACACACGTACACACACGCGCACAGAGAGAAAGAGAGAGGGAGAGAGAGAGAGAGAGAGAGAGAAACGCGCATACACACTGCACGTATACACAGCAACGAGTTTAATGATTGTTTAATGGCCGCGCGTGTCATAAATTATCCGTGTATTCGAGCGTCTCAAATGCTTGAAATTGCCTCCGGGCTGCCCTCGGCCGTTCCACCTCTCTCTCTCTCTCTTTCTTTCTTTCTCGGGTAGAGATTCGCGAGTGAGAGAGAGTGGGTGGATTGCGGGAACACGCGGGTTATAGAGGCGCGCGCGCGCCCACTCGCTCGGGCTCGCACGCAGCAGCGACGTATGAGTTACGACGTTATGACGTTGGCGCGCGGCGTTTGCAAGTGCGTTTACGGCTATTTCTCTCGCTCTCTCGTCGATAGCTTTCTTCTCTGCGCGCGCGCGCGCGCGCGTTTCTTCTTCTCTCTCTCTCTCTCATCCTTTTTTTTTTCAACTCGGGGTCTTAGTTGTTTATTTTTTCGCGGACCGACGATAACGATAAATCCGAGACGCGGAACACAGAGAGAAAGAGCTGCCGCCGTTGAAGCTTGCGGCGCACGAGTTTTGTCGCTGCAGTTAACGTCCCAGGCGCTGTTTATTACACACGCGGACAGCTTATGGGAAGCGGATCGTCGCACCCCATTCCCCCCCCCCATCGCCCGAGGATATGCCGTGTGTGTACCGCTCAAAGCTGATGGACGTCGATCAACGTTATGAAAGTGCCCATGTGCATATGTATGTGCTTTTGTATTAGGTTTGACGTACGATGTTAAAGGGTACACTCACCTCCATGACGAACCAGATTTGATCGTATTCGGTCTTTTTGCCGGAGCGCCTCCTGTAGACACCGTAAAAGTCCGGTAGATTCGGATGTGTAGAAAAGTCCCGCAATACACGGTACTCCTCCACTATCAGGGGCTGCGTCTCCGGTGTCAATTTCTGGATTTTCACCGCGACTTTTCTTCCTGCACAGCATATAATGAGATATATTGCAGCCGCAATCGATTGATCGATCGTGCTTTTTTGGTTGACAATTAAATGCGATGTTCTTTTGAGAAATTACTTTTAACGAAAATTAGTTTTATATACAGACAGTATTGGGCATATAGCTTTCAAGATCTTAATGATTATTAATTGAACTTAATCGTCGTGAATCTTTATGTGACAGGTACCTCCAATAGAGCCCAATCGTTATCTTTGATTTCTAGGTCCGATCAAATAATATTATTCATTCGTATAGAATCCGACGTAAAGACATTTTATGAACACACTTTAAATCGTTCACCATCGACGCATTCCCAACTTCCCTCAAAGCCCAGCATATATCCCGCGAAACAAAAAGTATCAGTGGTCATGTAAGAAATTACCGGCTTCCTCATCGACGGCCTCGTAGACGTCGCCGCAGACTCCGCTGCCGATGCAATCTCTCAGCGCGTATCTCTTGCCCGGATCTTGGATGCTGTCCAGCCGCTGGAGTTTCTCTCCTCCTCCTCCTCCGCCTCCGCCGCCGCCGTTGCCACCACCGCCACCGCCGCCACGGTCCCGGTCCCGGTCCCGGTCCCGATCACCTCTACCGCGGCTCCTCTCGCGCTCTTCGTACTCGTAATCGTCCTCCTCTTCGTCCCTGTTGCGTCTTCCACCGCCGCCGCCGCCGTGTCTACCGTAATCGCTCATCGTTTACGGTGACGCGCACGCGGCTATCTGTAAACGATCGAGTGGATTCCTCTTTTTTCTTTCGGTGTGTGTTTAGACTTTTAAACTAAATTTTACAATATATTAAGTTAGTCTCATTGTGACTAGCAAAACTATTTATACCGAAGTTCATTTAGTCATTGGAGAATCAATGACTTTGGTTTCGGTGTCTAAACGTTATTCTTTACATTAAACGCGACTACAAATAAAGTAAGCTATAATGTAAATCGCCACTGGTATATCAATTTCAAATTGCAAGCTTCATAATATAAACAGCACAATAAGCTGCGAGCAAATTTTACGAAACAAAATCGAATGATTGAGCGAGCCAACTGTGCGAATGGCATTTATTTAAAAAATTAGGAAAGAACCCGCCTTGTCAACAGCCACTCAATTGATTTTGCTACCGGAGTCGCCAATAGAACGGAATAATTAGATCTTTATGCGCACTTTAAAGTCATTGGCGTTTGAGGTCGAGTAAGGTTTCTTCTTTCGCTCGTCAGCCATGCCACCGAGATATGTATATATAATATGAAGATGAAGCGCACGGCCCAAGTGCTTTTGCCTCGATAGCCTCAAAGACAGACACACACACACACACACACACACACACGCACGAGTGTTAATTAGCTTTTGCATTAATAGCTAATTAGGCACGTCGAACGAGTAGAGGCTCAAAGTGGCTCGAGTGTATATACGTGGGGTACACGGTATAATAATGAATTATAGGTGGGCTTGTGGAAACCCGAGTGTGTGTAGTATATGATCTTTCTCTCTGCGCTTGCATCTTTAATGTGAGAGAAATCTGTGGAAATTAACATGTCGTTGGCCAATGTAGAGGTGTTTTTTTTTTGTAGTTTATCGCAATGAAAGTGAGAATTGTGCAAGCTGTGTGATGTCTTTCGGGATATTTTTGTGGTTTTGGCTTGGGTATTAATACATTTTCACAAGTGCTAGTAGAATGTGTGCTGTGTTAAGTGATAAGAAAACTTATCAAAGCAGATTATATTCAATACGGAGTCAGACTTAAAAAATCCATTACTCACCGTGAGCTATACTTGTATCGATATAACGAAGTTAAGAACTACTAATTCTGCTCAACCATAAAAAAGCGCTTCTACGCAATGTAATATTTATTCAGCGGATAAACTACTTCGAGCGATGTAAAAAACCACACAGATAAATCGTTTCGGTCTCCTAGATACCGAAAGAAAAAAAAAAAAGAATCCACAGCGACGACACTCACGAAAAAGCAGCAGCAGCAGCCGCGATCAGCTCGAGCTACCCACCAGCTGGCCTCTACCCCAATGCTTTCGAAAGCCTCGGCGAGTCGCGCAACCTCCGCCACAATACACTATATATATATATATATATCCCACCGCGAGAAACACACACGAAGGCGACTCGGATCTCTGGCTCGCGCGCAGCGGGACGCGCACACTTGTGGGGCTTTAGCGAGAGCGGCCGCTCGCGTCGAGTCCGTGTGGCTGCTAAGGTACACATGTACACGTATCCCGTTTATCGGATCTTCGCAATTGCGTAAGCGCATTTCGCGATGCAGCCGATATACATATATGTATATATATTTTCAAGCCTCGCGAGGTCGTGCGTGTGTGTGTGTGTGTGTGTGTGTCTATCGTGTATGGATGAAAATATGTGTGCGATGCGGTATAGGATAGAGAGCGAGAGAGAGAGAGGGCAGATTCCTTCAGCGGCAAGGTTCCTTGAGTAGGCAGTTGATAAGCTTCCGCCGATTGTATCCCCTTCTATCGTAGCTTTCGCTATCGAGCTGCTGCTAGAAAATATGGCTGGACGCGACGATGAGGAAGAGAACTTTGCGAGGGTGTAATTGGATATTGACGAGCCGGGGGAGGAGTTAAGGAAATTCGTATAATTAGTTTCTTATCGCGCGAGGCGCAGTCTTCGCCTTATCTTTATTTGACAGATTGGTATGGTGCTGGATGGAGCGATTGATTCGAGTTGGACAAGCTGAATTGGCGGAGTTTTCAATTTTTCGTACAATAGCTTGAGTTTCCACGATCGTTGGGGATTTTCGATAATTTAGATTGGATTCTGTAAGCTGCTTTTGTTGGTACGAGTAGTATAAAGAGCTGCATTAAATGGATTCTTCATAGGAAGACGAATTTCAATTGAATTATCCGCTTGTTACCTTCATTACGGTATTGCGTATACAAAAAAAAATTAGAATTTCTCGCAGTTCTCTCGCACAACTTATATATTATAACATAATCAGTGCAAATTAATCTTGTATCCCTTGCCCATATCCATTTGCAACGAGAGAAAAACCAACAGAACAGAAGAAACTCGAGCCGAGAATTAAGTCCCCCCTTCCACAAATCAACTTCGATTAAAGTCCACAAGCACATCTACACACACGCACACGCACACACATACAGAAAGTGAAAAACTTCACTCGACTTGGCGCTGAGTGCACGTCGAACTCGATCTATCCGAGAAACGAACTTCGCCTCTCTCTCTCTCTCTCTCCGCTGGTATAGCGAGTCTTGCACACTACTCCTCGCATAAATTAGATCAATTCGAAGGTCCTCTCTCTCTCTCCGTTCGTGTGTTCGCTCGACACGTCTTCTCTTCAGCTCTCGGGTTCGCGTTTTTTTTGCCCCCTTCCTTACACAGGCAGCAAAGGGTGTCGGGGAGGTTCATCGATCGGCCGTAGGCGCTTGGAATATAGATTGACTTTTTGCTTACACGACTCGCCGCGGCCGCTGCTGCGTTCCGAGAAATCGCGCAGTTTTGTGGTGACGAGCAGCGAGAGAGAGACAGAGAGAGAGAGAGAGAGACAAGAAAATATGTGTCGACAAGCATCTACCGATGCGCGTGCAGGGAAGAAGGATCGCCTTTTGCCGTCGATTTTTCTCTCTTGGATATGTATGCGCGCACGAGGTGCCACTGATGAAAGTGAATATGAGGCGGTTTTTTGCTCGACTGGCGCGCGCGATGACTTGAAATGCGCATTTTATTAGGAGGCTGCTGGGGAGCGAAGCGCGAGCGCGCGAGGTTTAAGCGATCCTGGCTTGTGCGCGATTTTTTCCGCCACGGAGGCTTGAAATTACATTAGCTATTATAAAAGTGCGCAGAGCAAAGGGCTCGACCGCTTTTTTCCGTCTCTTGTTATATATATATATATATATATATATATACATGTAGGAAAGCTGGTTTGCACCGCGTGTGTACATATATATCGAGATGATGAATTTTTGGAGGATACGTGGGAAAAGTATATTCTTACCGAGCCTCGAAATATATAGCGCGATTAAATTACGATCCGAATGAAAGTGTGGTGTTTTTTGAAAGCACAGCAGCAGCGTGTAACGTTTTAATTAAAAAATACCAGGTGCCTCGCGATCCATATAAAAAGGTCATGCGACGGACGAAAAAATTTCATTTGACGTGTATAGTGGTGCGCGGTCGCGGCGGTGGTTCAAAATATGCCAGCATGCACCAAGTGCATTCCGCGCTTATATCGTAGCTCCGACCGGTGACTACTCTTAATCCCGTACAATCGGATTAACGGGTAACGTTTTAAGCTTGTTAATGTTTAAGCTGATTGCTAATGTTTGAGCTTCCGATGCCCGAATCATCATTTTTTTTTCTTTCCCCTTCCCCCCTCCCCCTCCTGTTCATTTCAACCCTTGTAACGAACATTGGATCTTTTACCTTTGAAAATTGAAGCACAGTTTTATTGGGAAGCCGAATCTTGTGATTTAATTCCGAACGATCAGTGATGTTTCGTTAAAATTTTAAATTTCATATGATTTTTAGTCATATAATAATTTATGGTTATTTGTATAAATCTAACTCATTGTATGACATTAATTATTATATAAATTTAAAGATATATAAATTAATTTTTTGCAGCTTGTGTTAACTATACATAATGCATGAAAAATATTATTCTATAAGCTTCAATCAAACATTATTCCGAAATTGTTCAAATGACAAAAGATAATCACTATAAAATCATCTTGAATTCAGAAAATTTTGAAAATCCACGCTAATCCATCTCTAAAATGTCCTAAACCCAGAAATAACACCGGAGAACCGAATCGTTCTTAAAAATCCACATCCGCAGACCGTGACAGACAGTCGAGTCTGTCGCAACAGAAAAAGCAGCCCCCGTAGTGCATTACGAGCTCGCTTAAAGCCAATATTCATTTATTCGATCGCGAGTCGCGATTTGTAGGATCGCGAGGCTCGCGCGCCGCTTCTTACGATCGAACCGCGAGCGGCTGGCAGTTAATACGGGGGGAGGGGGGGGGGGCGCTAAATTATTCATGCGATGACGCTTGCGCGACAAAAAGTCCGCAAAAATATGACGAGATGCCGATTTATCTGGCTCTGCTCATCTCGCGTATAGGTACACTCACACACACACACATAAGAGGGCGATGTAGAGTCCTTTAAGAGGCGGAATGAGTATGCAGCCCGTTGTTTTCTTACCGAACTGGCGCATCACTCGTGTATAATGTCGCCGAAATCCGGAATACACAAGCGAGCGCGTGTGTGGGAAAGTTTTATGGATGAGGAATGCGATGGTCCGCGGTGTGTACCGGGAAACGGGATATGACGAGGGATCGGTGGATTCGGAGCTGCACTTTTTCGCGCTTCCCTCGGAGGGACAACCTCGCCCCTTTCAATTAATTCCCGAGATTTTGACCAAGTCGATTTGTTATTAACCTTGACAAAAAACTCGTTCCGCGACTGATTTTCAACGAATGTATACATAGTAAGTATTGCGATTGCAATCGCTTTCTATAATAAAAGTTATGCTTTAATGAATTAATGTTTTATTTTCAAGACATTAATTATTAGGGTATATAAGAAGCAATAAATCAATCGATACTAAAAACACTTTTCGATATGTCCCGCGGACTCGCTTTATATACAGACACACACGGCCACATCGAGCTGGATAAATAAAACAGCTGTATATAGGTATTACACATATGCTGTATACGCCATTTCGCCTTTTGCGCGTGTGCGCCGCTGTATCGAAAAAATATCGAGCGCACATACATACACACGCATACGAAGTCGGACTATACGGGTGTGTGCAGCTCTTCCCCGAAGCTCATGCAACATTTAGCTTCTCGGTACACGCGTGTATATACACGACGGGGACACGACACGACAGAGGCGCAGACCGAGTTAGGAGCTGCGATACTGTACCGCGCGAGTTTTCTTCCTACGCGCTGCTATATATATATGTGTATCGACTTGCGCGCGCTTGTATGTACTTGCGCCGGCGATGTTACTGCGGAATTCCTCGAGGTGAGAAAATCGCGCCTTATGCAACGTATTAGCGAGAAAAGCGCGGGACGCGCGTATAAGACGGAGCGTTATTTATAGACTGCGAGTCGATCTCTTATGTAGTTCAGCCATAAATTCGTTGCCCTGTGAGTTTAGAGCTGCTGCGGTTCTTTTTCTTTTTTATTTTTTTTTGTCGTGTTGAGAGAGGATGGAGTAGCTTTTTTTTCGAGCTACCGCTCTTTTGCGAATTCAGGAAAGCTTTGAGGCTTGAGGAAGTTTGCATATTTTAAACAAGTGATAAGCTAATGGTAATTAAGAAAGGATATTTATATAAGGCGTAGTGTAGACGAGAAATATTTAATTTCAAAAGAAAAAGTCCAAAGATTCTGTAATAAAACGTGTACCATTTTTGAGATCACGATAGCATTTAATTTAAAAATCATTCTCCGTAATTGGCGGGAAAGTTAAATATTGCAAGAAAATCTTGATTAAAGCCAAAGTCTTATAATACTCGGCATTATCTACTTCTATATAATTAATAAATGAAGCACAACTTCAATTTTCAATTTTTTAATCTTCTCATTGGTCAAGAAAATGATTGTTTTTTTTTTTTTTATTAAATGTTAAACCGTGCTGTAAGTAACTGTAAGGGTATTAAGCAAGATCTTTAGGCTGCAGTTTTTTTCATCTTTTTTAGACATATGTTTCATTGCGATTACTAAAGAATTTTTGGGTAAAGACCAACATTTTGTGTATTTCTTATTCCCAAAATTTTCTCATATGTGCATCAATAAATGAAGCATTTGCTATGACAAAATATGTTTTACTTAATATACGATTCATTTAGTACAGCACACCAATATAATGCATTTGAAAATATCGAATAATTAGTCGAATATCTAGATGTACAGCAACAAATGTACATGAAAAATTTTCAAGAAAGTCTGCACAGAAATAAATAAAATGTTTGCCATTGTGAAAGTTGGTGCAGTCAGGTAAGACGAGACAGCCACTCAAAGCAATCAAAGGAATACAATTTCCTCCAATCAAAACATCTACGCTCTAAACAATCGTCTACTTCGCACAAGCTGCAATCCAACTTTTCTAATCCTAATAGACAATCGTTACATCAACTCAAAACTTACACTTTCAAGCATTTACACAGACAATCCACATCATCTAGCCGCTCAAAAACCCACGCGAACCAAAAGCATCTACATTTACTTCGTAAAGCCTCGCGAAACAAAAGCAACAACTAAAAAAAAAAAAGAATTAGCCAACTTTTCTTCTCCTCGTCCTTTTTCCATCGTCACGTTCTCTGTCTTCTCTCGCATACTCGCCCCTCTTTCAGTAGGTGTTAGACACGTTCACAAACACGTACACACACACATCACATAATGCATATTCAGACAGCTATAAAGCGCAAGAGCGCAAGAGCGCAAGAGCGAGAGAGAGGGGCACTTTAGAAGCGCGTTTGAACTCACCTTCTCTAATTAAGACGTCTGGTTGTTGTCGTCGTGCCTATATATATATATATATATATGTGTG
>UELU01121659.1:0-40159 GCA_900490025.1 Megastigmus dorsalis | reverse complement strand
CACACACACACACACACACACACTCACTGTGGTTACCGTTGGGTGGCGCTGGACTTGGCCATCGTTCGGAATGCCGTTTAGCGGCTTCCCTCTCCCGGTCCACAAGGGACGAGAGACGAGAGAGAGAGAGAGTATATACTCGACTCGTCTCTCTCTCTCTCTCTCTCTCTCTGTTACGCGCCTTTTATTCGCGCGTATGCACATATACTCACACCTTCCCGCGATCTTCTTTCCCTTCCAGGATTTCCTCTGCCTCTCCCCCTTCTATACTAACACTCTTTGTCGCTCGCTTTTAATCCCTATCTCCTCGTCTGCATCTCTACTTCCTCGACTATATTTGGGACATATCTTCCTGTTCTTGCTTTATGCGCTTTTAATATCGATTTCTTTCATGATTTTATGTACTTAATAATAGTTTTTAGGTAGAAAGGTTATGATTTATTATTAGTTAGTGATAATAAATAATAAAGTTATATTTATTAATGCATTTTTTATTATTTTTAATTGAATCGATTTTTATATCGTCTTTATTTTTAAATGCTTAAAACGAAAAATTGAAATTGCATTAAATGCGAATCAATTAGGTGCCGATTTTTGGAATTGTTTATGACATAATAATAAAACTAAAGTATATGGTTGTAAAAGTACTCATTAGACATAATCCTCTATAAATGGGGTTTTAATTACAAATATTTCATATAATGTGTATATAATATGTATTTCAGGTGACTATGTAATTGAAGAGAAATTTTTATTCCTATATATATGCAAGTTTTATATAATGAAGGCTTAAAAAAGTTGAACTCTTAACGAGATGTGATGTATATAGAAATGAAATATGTTTTTATCCGTCTGGGTAAAGTTAATAAGGAAGTAGAGGAAATTTTTACGAGTAAAAAGAAAAATAAACTTTAACCCATTAATGTAAACACTATTTAATTCAATATTATGCATTAATCAATGCACATTTTTTATAAATTTTTCATAACCCTCACTATTTAAAATATACAATGTAACAATTTCAATATAAAATAAAATAATTTAGATTCATTAACATTCCTTTAATCCGCGGTCCATTATATCAATTCATAAATTACGGAATGTACAAAGTAATCATTAAAAGTCCTCAGTTCCTCATCAATGATCAAACAACGTGGTATTTGTAAATTTTAATAAATTTCTTAACGGTTAATAAATACACCTTCATTCAAACTTCCACTTATTGCACGGCAACGTCTTTTAAAGCGTAATAAACTTTTGGAATTTCGACTATCGTAAAAGACAAATTTTCCCAAGTCTGTTATTTACACCATAAACGTTGCGATTCCCTTTATTTGTCGATTTTATACAAAAAAAAAGAACGATCATCATAATTTGAAATTGCCATGAAAACACTTCATTGGATGGTTGCTTAAAAAAAAATTGCGCTCGACCGATGCATACCTTATAATAACACTTAATTGCTCGACACATCGTAATGCAATTTGGATCCGTCGCGTCTCTCCTCCCTTTTTCGTTGCAGCCGGTACAAAATTGCGGCCTCTTTTATGATCCTGACGACAGCTCGATGTTTCGACAGTAATAAACAGGAAGAAAAGAATGCAATTTATTAATTACGCTTTCTTGGCATCGAGTCACTCAACCGATCCCATACACACGTACACAAAGTTTTTCCCGCATAATAATAAAGACGTGAAAGATACATTGTAATTAAAAGCAAAAGAATGTGCTCGTGAAAAGTAAAGAGCCGGGCGATAAACCTCGATTCCTCGAAGAAACACGGAAAAAAGAAAGATCCAAATGTTGGGGATATATATATGTAATACAGATTTTCTCCTGCGGGCCGCGCGTAACAATCGCAAATGCACCGCGTGTAACGAGGCAATTTAATCTCTACCTTTAAATCTCTCGAAATCCTACATAATTACTCATAACTTTTGAATCTTCTAATCATCGCTTGCTGTCATTATCTCTGGTGAAAGTGCGCGGCCGCAGATATTAAAATATTAAATATATCCACGAACTATATATATACGCGCGCATCGCTATCTTCGACTAATTTGTGTATATAATCAACTAAACGCCAGCGAGCTATAAACAAACTGCGGCTGTGCTAAAATTATAATCTCAACCCAAGTAGCGACTTATACATTAAACATATAAACGGCACAGAACTTATCTTCAGAACTCCACTTAATTAATGAACGATCTAACTGCCAGCAATGAGATACCGTAAATGTCTCGAATTTTGAAAGTTCTGCACCGAAAGTAAGATCGGCGTGGCTAAGCAGCAGCGGCGAGTGACTTTGTATATATATGCGATCGTTAGTCCGTCGTCGACCCTTCGCGCCGTAAAATTTACGACGGCCATGGAGAAAATGACGAGGGCATAGTTCGTTATAATAAGCGCGCGCCTCCTCGCCTCTATATACACACCATAGCGAGCCTATATCTTTTCACTGCTTGGTGCAGTATATTATTATCGCCCGGCGAGCTATCGCGATGCTTTTTTCCTTGCGTTTTCTATAATAAAGTGATATATCGTTGCATGCTTATAGGTGTATAACGGGCTTTTTAGAATCCATATTAGATGCTTGTAATAAGCGCATTAATAACAAAGTCGGGTGCGTATCGTGGGATTCGGAAAAATTAGCGTTTTTCTTTTTCTTCGAAATTTTAGAAACTGTTTGATTGCTGTGTGAATCGGAGAAAGGAGGATTTCACGAATTTTTGGTTATTAATAACTTTAATATGCAGACTAGATTGGGAATTAGTTGGATATATTATATACTTTGCGAGCGCATTAAAGCGGTTTATATCTTCTATCGTCGTATCGTAAATTAATTTTATGATGAGCTCAGACATTGTATAATATAGTTTTTAATTGCTAAATTGTATTTTATCGGTTGCAAAATAGTCGGGTTTAACGTTAATTGCGAATCAAAATGCTGTTTTATTACTTCACATTAGCTTCTATACACGATTTTTATGCGATTCTCCATATTTATACTGCGAAGATTAAAATTTTATAATTTAATTTTTACGCACGAAATACCTATTTGTACAGTTTAATGTGTGTATTTATACAAAGTTATTGTACTGCAAAGATCTTCGTTAGAATACAGTTTTGCATTAGAATGAAGATATTTAAATCCATAAAATTTATACTTGCAGAAAATATTATTATGTTTTACGGTAGAACAGGTTACTTGTAAAAACTTGAATTGATCTGAATACAGTTAGGTATAACATTGATTTTTAAAAGTATTATATATTTACCTCTTGTTCTAAAGTAAGCCATAAAGTCGTCTACCTATTATAACAAATCTAATAAAGCTCCAGAATGTTAATATTCAAATGATGCAAGAACAATTTCTACATCTTCATGAGGTCGAGCTCATCTCGGCAGTCAACCGATAGACAGCCGAAAGACGAAGAAATCTGGTTTGACAACCGCCCGAACTCTGAGCTCGAAAACTTTCGTATGAATTTCGAGATGAACGATTCGGTATAATCTAATACCGGTCTCTCGCCGCGCTTACACGTGAAAAAGTCCGGTCTCCGTAATTGGCTATTAGAAAACCCACGAATACGAACCGATAACGGTCCGCTTTCGGCCACGCTCTTTTTCATCTCACCATATTCGAACGTAAGTTCCACATCCCGAGAAGATCCCAATCGCTCTACATATAATATGCAAAATACATCATAGAGCCGAACTCAAGTTCCACGGTAATACACGTGCAGAGCCTCTGGTCACGGTAGATTAAAGAGACGAGTCGTACGCGAAAGAATCGAAAGTCTTCGCGCTCCAACTTTACAAGATAGACGTCGACGCTGCCGGGCAAATCGATTACTCCGTTACGTCGGTGCGCGCTCCTTTATTATATCGCTGCTTGGACTTTTCTCTCTCACTCTCTATCGCTACAGCGGAGATTTAATTTGAATTAAAAATTGCAACGCCGCGTTAAATTAAAGAGAGTATATGGAGTTTCGTAAGCTGCGTAGAGAAGTGCGATGCACGATGGGTTTTATCTGAATCGGGTGACGCGAAATAGGCAGCTCCGGGCGATCGGCTCGCGGCTATACCTCTGCAGCGTCACGCCACTGTGTATAAGTGATTATAAGGTAGTGCGGTAGATGCCCTACGATTTTTCGGACCGATCTATTCTGCCTTGGACCGTTGATGCTTGGGTTTAATCAAGCTCGATATCAATCGGATTATGTGCGATGTTGCATAAAACGCGCCTGCGATATGCGGATTCGTGCGTGATGTATCGGTAAATTTAGTTTTGATTTTCCACTTTACTGAATAAATGATTTTTATGCTTATTAAAAATGTGAAAACTGCAAAATTTATATTTGCAATCACGGTTTTAATCAACTGCGCAAATAGTTATGATGCTTTCACATTTTAACAAGTGATATTAAATTTAATAATTATCAACATAGTTGATTTATTAGTTGAATTACGCAGCATTTTAACGACAGTGTATAAAAGCATTAGTTAGAAAAATGCTTGGACCGAAACATTTCCAGCCGCGCGGCGCAATTAACTCTTACGGAAGAAAAAAAAAACCTAAAATCTTTATATTATAAATACCAAAGTTCAGCGATTCTTGCAATGACACCTTAAGTAACGTTTTATATACCCTTTCGAAAACTGGTTTCCCGCCTATAAGTTCGAAAAGAAACTTTCTACTTATAAAATAATGGTGCCACATTCTCTCCTCTTTTTCTCCTTCATCGCGCGTGCGAGGGAATCGAGGGGGGCTCCCCGCCATAAAAACGCATAGCGCACATTTCTAGAAATATATTAACTTTCGTTGCGGACGAGTTCAACTTCTTAAAAGCTCATTATGTATAAACGATCCTTGACTTCACGATCCGTCCACGTGTTGCTGTTGAATAAAATAGAAATTTCTTTCTTTATAAAATATGCGTGAAAAAGTTGGTGGGAAACGAAAAATAAAAAAAAAAAACATGAGAGAAACCATTTATGGAAGATTATATATCTAATGAACGCGTTCCTTCAAGATTCACATATTTCAAATTTATCGCCGCCGAGTTAAATTATGGAATTCTAACTTTTTTAATGCTCACGATAAATTTCATTTCTATCATTATGTGGACTAAAATTAGCTGAAAAACCCCCTTTGCATTGACCCAGACAGTCCAATGATAAATTAACCTTTAAATCGTTGTAAAACTTACTCGAATTTATTATGAGAACCTCTTTTTTTTTCTCCTCGCACTCATCATCTAATTACTTGGCAAATACTTTGCACATCGCGTGCCCGATCTTTATTTACTTATTGCAGCGATAAATTTTGTTAATCGTAAATTTTGTGCCTTTATCGCTAATTATGATTTCTTGCTTTTTTACAGTTAGTTTTGCAACTGCGCTGGTATAAAAAAAAAACTGTACCAAATTCAAAGCTATAAAAATTGTTGCGCTCAACTCTACAGGTATACCGACAAACACTTAATGTACATTTAATTAATTGCTACGACTCTGATCCAGTATCATAACCGACCATCTCTAGATACTCATGTATACCGGAGTAAACCACATAGTATACACTCTAAAAACTATGACTAATCATCCAAAAACGAATCCTCTTAACACGCAGTCAATCAAAACTATTCTACTTTCTCCCCTAACAACAACAGCCGGGTTGAGCAAACTAGCAAAAGCGATGCTCTCGCGATCCATCGACGCGCACTAAGCGTCTGGTTGCGCGAAATATATATCGCTCGCGATCTCTTCCCCCGCACGGCGCAAACACTCGGCTCCCCCTACTCCTTCTGCTCGAGCTGTACGAGTCGCGGCGCATGTCCCGACGCGGGGCGTCTCCTTCGAACGGGGGCTAGACCCGAGGATCAAGGTGGGGATCGGCCGGCGCCTGGAGCTCAATGTGTACGGTATATATACGCGTCCACGTGGTGCTGCTGCTGGTGTTCCTGCCTGTGTGCCACTGCTCGCGGGCTTCCGGATTTTCGGGGCTTGTCGCGGCTCTAACGATTTGTTTGTTTCGTTTAGCTGGATTTCAAGGCGAACGTTGGCTTTTGGATGTGTTTTCGTTCACGAGAACTGTACTTTTGATGGATTGACACTTGCTTTAAGAGTGCAATTATATTACTAATCCCTTAATAACTGCCGCTTGTTTGTAAAGACATTTTTGTGTTGGCACAAATGAATAATCATCGGTTCATAAATATGATAATAACTCGCTTAAAGTGAAATTACTTAGAAAACTAATATGTATATAATTTTAATTTTAAGTGTGCACGCGTAAACATATATATATATGTAATTTACCTTGAAGCGAAGAAAAATAATATGGTAATTTAACTTCATTACAACTTCGCACGAGTGGAGAAAAATCGCTTTCGTCGTTACGGACTTTCTTTTGTATAAAAATCTTAATTATTATTTATGATTCAAATTACTCTTTTGTAAAGCAAAGATTGTTCCGGCATTCCATTCAAATATTCGATTTTTTTTTGTTCATCCACAAAAATACAGTTTCAAGCGCGCCACTAAAACAAATAGCTCGTGTCGCGGAGTCAATATACAATCATGTATACTCGGCTGTACATAACAATCCCATTTTTCTTCCTAGTCGTACAGTATACATACAGGGAGAACGCAAGCTCGCTTCGCAGCGGTGAAAATCCAAACTTTCAACTGTAACTCGATAATTCGATCCTCGGACTTTTCCGGACGTTCGCTCGCTTGCGCCCGTCAGCGACATTAATTAAGACCGCATCTCATCGTGGCAACCGCGCGGCTACGGGCGACTCGTGATCCAACTTGAAAGAAGATGCGCGTATAAACTTTCTTAGGATTTCACGGGGAAGATTAATGAATTAACCGATGAGACGGACAAGCGCCTCTCGCCGGCCGCTGTAACAAAAGTCGCAGCAGCGGAAAGAAGGACGGACAATGATGGATCTTTTGGAAAATGCGCGCGGCTAGGCGAGCTGTATATGTGTGAGGCTGAATGAAAATCTTAGGAACGAGGGCAACTGCACACCGCGTGAACTCGTATATACAGAAGTTTAATAAAGGGAAATATTTTCTTCTTTGGTCGATCGATGGCTTGAATGAGAGAATGAAGCGTTGCGTCGATCAAAACCGATGAGAAAGTGTAAAGTGTCATTAACGATTCTTTATTTGGAATATTGTGTCTTATCGATGTACAGTTAGTGGTCTTTTCACGAAGGAAAATTAGTAAGTGGATGACGGTTATTCTATTCATTATGGTATTGGTAGGAATGAAGTTTCTAAACATTCTGGGGGGATGTGCAATACCGCACGATGGAACTAATTAGTTTTTGGGTAGCTTATTGGAAGTAGTTTACAAATTACTTTATCAAAATGGGACTTGGGACATTGGCAATAATAAATACTTTCTGAAATTCCAACTTTTTATCATCAATAACGTATAATAAGTTCACATTCATCATCTAATAAATATAACTATCTAAAATAACTCTTCTTTGTTACAATCACGAAAACGAGGACAAAGTCAGTAAACTCTGGCAAGCCCGGCTGTTGTCCAACCGAAATAAATCAGATTCAAATTTAACGAAGGACCGAGCTGTGTAAACGAAAAAAGCGGATCGCTCGAACCGCGCCTCGCCTGCGCAAAAAGAAATAAACTAGATCGAGTCTCTCTCAGCTCTATATAACAACAGCCGAGAACGAAGCAAAAGAGCCACAAGAGAGAGAGAGAGAGAGAGAGAGAGAGAGAGAGAGAGCGAGAGAGATGCCGAGGGGGGAAAAGTTAAGCGCGAGTAGACTAGCCGCTAGCCAGGGAAGCGTGAAAGTGACACGCCTCGAAAAATCCCCGGCTCCAATAGTAGAACACTGTTCTCGCCTAAGCAAGGCTCGCGCCGCGCGGCTGTAAGCAAAAGGTTGCCTGCGCGCGCGCTCAGCTCAGCCCCGCAGGTGGTGGCAAACGGAGAGAAGCCTAGAGCGCGCACAAGAGAGAGAGAGAGAGAGAAGGAGGCAGGAGAGGTGGTGGCGGCGGCGGCGGCGGCGGCGGCGACGGCGATAGTCGGGGGACTCCGTTGTGTACAGGCGCTGCCGCGGCGTCCTCGTGCGCGCCTCTCTTTTGGCCGATGATAATCCACTCGCCGGCGCTGGCGCACGCAGTCACACTACCGCGGCTGCTCCATAGGCGCGCTCTCCGTGCAGCTGCCGCTGCTGTCGTCTCTCTTGTCCACGAGCTCTCGCGCACGCACGAGGTCCGCCGAGCCGCAGCCGCGTGGTCTGCCGCGAGAGATGACGATCAGCTGTTCCACTGACTCGCGCGTCGGCTGCTACTACTCGCGCGTGTGCCGTTGCTCCTGCTCCTATGCGATACTTGCGCCCGCCTCCCTGCATTAGTGTTTCGCAATTAGTGCTCAGCTCGCCTCGCGCCGTACCATTTATCGACGCGCAGTTTCTAGTCGTCGCGGATGTTGTTGTTGCCCCCCCCCCCCCTAGTCGTGATGTGTGCACAGTGTGAATAAGTTTCTTCCTGGATAGAAGATTGTTGTTGGTGTTGTATATATTGTCCAAGAGAGAAGAGAGTTTTTTCTTTTTTCGATTGGAAAGGAAATATATGATACAAGGGTATACAGGGAGAAGAGATTTGTGATATTGTACGACGGAGGGGGTTGTGTTGTATATAGAAAAGGGGGTGAGTGATTTGAGGGGGTGGATAATTATACGACGAGGCCCGAGAGCCTCGCGCCAAGGAAGACAAACTGGAGGTCCTCGGGATGTTCCCGCCGCGCACGGAGGCGCCGAGCGCCGAGAAGCTGGCGCTCTGCTACGCGCCCCACGTGGACATGACGACCGTCATCGAAGTCGAGGTGAATTTATACTTGTTTGCCCAACCGATATTGAATTCGTTTCCTTTGAATTAGGCTGTTGTTTTATTTAGTTTGAGTGTGATCTGCGGCTGCTCGATATAGAGAATCAGATATTCTTATTTACGAGTTTCTCGTGGAGGTTACGATCGGATTCTAATGATAGAGAAACACGTGAACGATACACTTTTATTCGTAAGAACCGATTTTTTAACAAATGCATAAAAATACTTTTTACTATTTTGATATAAATAAAGTGATTGGATCAACAACTTTTGAAAAACAGGCTTTATTTCGATTTTTTTCTGAATAACGATCAAGTATACGACAAATCCAAGTGTGTTGATAAGTAACACGTTTGTGTAACAGTTTTTACACACTAAGATGTGTGTTATTCATATTAAACGTAGGCAACACACTCCTTAGTGTGTAAAATCTGTGACACAACTTTGACACACTTGGATTTTCAATGTAAAAACTAAACAAGACTTCTTTTTATCTTTCTATCCAAAATTTATATCATATTTAACAAATTCAGTTCTTAACTGTAAGAAATTTGGATTGTTATTTAAAAGAGATCAAAACAATCATTTATGCACTAAATATTATCTACATGCATTATAGAATTAAGATAGGATACTGGGAAAATTATTTTTTTTTAAATATGCTTCAAAATATACAGCTTTTACTATGTTACTACCAGAATCATTGAACTACACATACATATTGAAAGAACAATCTATGTTTTCATTTACTTAAGATAACGCTATACAGACCATTAATTTTTTTTAAATGTTTTACATAAAAAAAGTTTTCAATCCGTAAAAATATTGAACTATGAATTTCAATAATTTTAGTACAAAAAATAATTATTACGTGGACATGTAAAAATATGTCACCTAAACATAAATAATATTACCACCTTTGAACAAAATATATATATATATATTATATATATTTATATAAATAAGAATTTCTAATTACTATGAAAAGGATAAAGTATATCCATAAACTTGAAATGGAAACTTCTTCGTTCGGTCACTAATTGATTGTTGGTCAATCAGTGAAATTTAGATATAATGGGGGAAGTAATTTGTATACCACAAAAATGTCTTAAATGCCTGTCTCGACATCGAATTCGGTTGGGTTTGGCGTGCACGAGTCACTTACGTTATCATCATTGCCGATCGTTATCTGTAACACCGTTACGGTACTCCGGCGGGACTTTTCGGGCAATTAAGCTCACGAGCACTTCCTCCAACGAGTTAAATGTCCGTTTCGCTCCGTTCCGATAAAATATCTGGCATTTTTTCCGAGAAAACAACATATTCTTCCTTCCTTTCTCAATATCTAAAGAAAGCCTCCCTATCTACCCCCTTTTTTTCTTCTATTCTGCACCGTCATTTTACTCTCGCGTCGTACATTCCGGCGCGTTATACAATTGCATTTAAAAAGCCAAACAACAAAATACACTCCCGCCTAGAATCTAAAGAGTATGCAGTTCCGAATAAAGACGCGCGCATATCCTGTCTGTTATAATAGGCCGGTATATATTAGCGCGAAACAAACGGAAAAGAGAGAGAGAGAGAGAGAGAGAGAGAGAGGAAATATAATGTCTTGGGCGCATGAATCGCAGACCGGATTATCTCGCGAGCGCAGCAGCAGAGAGCACCGGATGCATCCCTTTGATTATGCTATGTATAGTGGCCGGCGGACGCCTCTATGTACTCGCGCGTCCGCATGAAGATATTAAAGATGCTATCGTGGGGCGCGCGCGCGACCGTACGAGTGTACAACAACGCGAGCCCAGCCCTCCTCCAAGTGCAAAAAGGAACGAGTGCGGCACGCGAGGAAGTGCGAGGCTTTTGCTACGAGTCTGCACTTGACTCGTTTATCCGCGGCGAATATCTTCATGGTTATACGTATGAACGTCGAGTTTTCGGCGGTATATGTTCGAGACGCGCGAATATTTGCGGGTAATGGGCATGTAATTGCACCGGTTTCTGCGTATTAAGGGTTAAATGTTTTCTGTCGTTGGAATTTGTGTTTTTTTTTGTGGTGGTTGACTTAATGAAGCATATAACTTAATTTCGTTATAAATGTAATTAGTTAATTTTGAATTTATAGTAGAAGTGCAAACTAAATTTACCAGTCAAAATGATCTATGCGTACATAAAACATGTGTTTCTTATCCCGGAAATAATACATATTTTAGTCAAAATTCATTTTGCGCATTCAAAGTAAACGATTCCAATGTCAAAGGCCGCGTCGCAGGCGGAATAATGCGTTATTCGACACGGTGATTGATAGAATCGTTACTTTTGAAAACCATCCAGAATACGTGCGAACGATAAATTATTTATTTAGACAAAGTGTAGTTTACTGCCGGCATTATGCAAATAGGCATAAATGCAGAGGCCAGAGCATTATGCTGCTATAGCCGCCGCTTGAGTAACGACATCGTATAACTCTGTTCTTTTCCATTCAAGCGTGTAAACTCAATTTTATTATTAATATTTCACATGGCGAAAAGGAGAGAAAGGTGTGCACGCGCGGCATTTTATTCCGCTTTTATAAAATTATTTATACGGCTGAGTGTGTCTTATCAGCGAACGTTAAAGAGGTTAAAAGGCCTACAAAATTTTAATTTGTTGACGAAGATCGGCCGAAGCGGTAATGCGTCGTGCTGGAACTGATGGAGAACATAACACACGCGAGTTTGAATCGAAGTGTCTTTGAGTCATAAAATTGAGTGCGGTTTATATGCCACGTCGCGTATTTTATTCGCGTTGCTTTTTGTTCGCGGCTTTCGTTTAAAAAAATGATTGACTAATTTTCGATGAATTTTCATTATTTTCATTTGTGGACGTTAATTAACCAACTTGACCCACTGGCGTCGTAAAACTTTTTATATAACAGAGTAAACACATTGCTATTTTCTTCAATCAATTTTTTACACAAATATTCTTTACTCAAAGAAACACATCATTGAATCAACTAATTGGATTTTGAAGAGCGTAATACTTTCGTTAAAAATGATTCGTCTACTTCGTTCATCATCTATACAGTCTTATTCAAAAGCACCGACTGATAAATGTGCATGGAAAAATGACCTCTTTCGTTTTTTCGATATATGACCTTTGCTCGACTAACACACATTTTGAAAAGCAATTGCAATCGTGGACCTCATATTCGCGCTGCCACTAAAAGTACGCTTAAATGCCAATATTTCACTGACAAGTGGATGGCAAAATGGACTCCCTGTTACAGACTGAAAAACACACTTGACCGTTTTTAATATCGCTTCTTTTGGATCGCTATTGGACCGTAGGAATTGTGTATTTGCAAATTCAAAGTAAATTATGCCAATTTTATTTTCGCACGATGACAGAGCATTAAAATTTTATACCAGTTTTAATTAAAAAAATGAATCATTAGAAAAATGCTATTTGCTGTGACGAATAAATTATCTATCGATTCAAAATGTTTGTAAAAGTCGTTTAACTTCATTAAAATGAACCGTGAGAAGTTTGCTTATCAAACTAGAGTCCAAAATAGGTACATGGAGAAAGTATACTCAAGATTCCATTTGCAAGTCATCTTTTAATCCCAATTCAAATATATCGAGCACTTGCGAACGCTTCCTACAATTTCTTTTCGCTGCCACATCTCTCGATCTCCCGAAAAAACACGCGTGCGCGCGCCGAAAACACAAAGCAGTAGGTAATTACGAGGGACGGGATAATCAATTGGGAATCTAGATCGATGAATTGAAATACGCGCGGAGCACTTACGCTCCGGGGTGGCAAAAAAAAAAAAACATTCAAAGCAGCAATAAGATTCTAAAACGTGAGAATCATCGTCGACGCGCTCCACATATATACATATACATAATATAACCTTACATATACTCGCCTATATCGCGAGGCTTCAAAGCACCGCGCGGACCACAAAGCCGTGGTGACGCATATGCGCGCATGCCCCCGAGGTGAGAAAATCATCGGAGGATTTATGAATGGTCCGAGGCAAACGCTTTCGCGCGCACACACACACACACACACACACACACAGACAAATATGAGCAGCCTACCCGCGGTGCTATATTATCTCTAATAACGACTTATCGGATTATCACGTTTGATACGATCTCGCCACTTGGTCGCGCTCTCGCTTTTTCTGTGCAGCTGTTAATATATATATATATATACGTGACTCGGTCAACCTGCACCATATACCCGACTGGTCACCAACTGTCGCTTATATATGCTAATTTCTTGTTTTTTCTCGGATTTGGTATACGTATATTGGTTGCGCGGGAGATGATAAACATTTTGGTACCGTGTATATAGAACTTGTTTAGAAGTGGGATCGGGGGAACTGATGCTATCTTAAAAGGATTTTTTTTCGAGATATCGCTAGTCACGCTCTTAACTTGTATTAATATATCATTGTCTAAGGAAATCAAAGAACGATTCAATTGCTTTGATATCCATTTGTATTAATCAAATGGTTATTTAATTGATTCCATTAGAATTATTCGATTTTTTTTTGTATTGGTCGAAAAATGTGTCGTGTAGTGGCAACTTGAAGTGGACCACAAATAAAATTGAATATACCGTAGAGGAATATGGATCCTTCTAAATTGAATGTATAATTTTTTTAACTCTTCATAATGTTATTCTGATAAAAAGAGTTTTTGGCTTTACGTATAGCTCTCTTCATGATATTTAATACTTTGTTTGATAAAGTAAAGTTAACTCTAATTTAATATTTTTTTTTAGCCATTTTAAAATTTATGAACCTAAAGCATTTCTTATCTAATAGAAAAAAAAAAGAAATATATAACTTTTTACTTTTGTATAAAATAGATGTATCCCAAAATCATTTAACCTCTTAATAGGTCCATACCTGATAATGCATTCCCCCTTTCCTCTTCCCACTATCAATATTCATTATTTCTTTGTATCATCCTTTCAGTCTTGCCTCTTTCACTCTCCTCTCAAAGTACACGATCGCACGATGTGCAGTTATTCAGCAGTGGTACGACGAGCGCGGAAAGATGCGGCGTCGCGGTTCCCTCTCTGTCTCTCTGCGACTGCGACTCGGCCCACCGCGACACACCTACATTTTCTGCCCGTGAGCTATTTGTGTTGCGACAGGTTGCTACTCCCTGGATTTGCATAGCTTATGCTCTCTCCTCTCTCTCTCTCTCTCTCTTTCTGTCTCGGTGTCTCACGCACGCAAGAGGGAGAGAAGAAGAGAAGAGACGGTACATTATAGCGTATACGTGCGGGAGCCCGTCCCTGGGATTCCGCATCTTCCTCGTTCCTTACCTTCTTCCTTCTTTTTTTCCATAAATTGCGAGCACTTTTTTCTCTTCTTCTTCTTCTTCTTCTTTTTTGTCTCCTCCTGCCTTCGAGCTCATATAAAGCAAGAAAGAGGAATTTCTTTTCTGCCGCGCGCTGTCGGTAAATTATTATCGCGATGGGACTCGGCCCTTTTTGGGGACCGCACGAGACTGTATTATATTTATACGCGCTATATTAAATTGCGCTTTCGTGCGAAACGCTAAGTTTCTTATTAAAAAAAACCTATAACTGGTTATAACTTATACTGATGACCGGTACGTACATTCGCGAGTCTCGCGCGTTTCGATGGTTTATCGCTATACGATCATCGTCGTCGTCATCGACCGTGGCGCAAACGTTTATTTTGCTATCACCTTGACTCCAGCGCTATGGATTCTTTGCGTGGAAGAAGGAATTCGTTGAAATTTTTAGCTTGTGTTATGACTTGGAAAGTTTGGTGAAATCGGTAAGATACAAGGTATAAATTACTTACCCTAAACAGTGTATGATTGAAACGAGAAAAAGAATGAAAAATATTGTGTACTTATTCATAATAGTGAAAATTTAAAAACTCAAAAACTTTTCGTACAACATTATCCAATTTGCAATCAACTTTGATAATCAACTCCCAACATTCTAAGTACTCTCAACACGTCATTAAACAAGTATTGTAACGTAACGCCAAATCTTCTCAAAAATAATAATTGACTGTGCCGCAGTCCTCTTACTCTCGATACTCCTGTCGATATACCACTAATCGTTAAAAAAAATATTATTTCCATTCGTTTCCGTTACCGCGAGCACACACCAGGAGCGCCTTTGCGCCGACGCGCGCTCTCCTCCGCTACATCCTCTTCTTCGCTTTTCTCCGATAAGCAACCGGTCAAAAATTTATGCGATCAGACGGCATGCAGCCTCGCCAGCAGGACCAAGCCAAACAACACTCATAAGCTGCGAATAAACGGGATCTCGTGTACGAGAAAGGGAGAGAGAGAGAGAGAGAGAGAGAGAGAGAGAGAGAGCACACAAGGCTCAAACGCGTTATTTATGGAAATGCCTCTGCGGCGGGCCGCGTTTGTTCGCAAAAATTTTTTCTGATGCCGAGGGAAGCATCTTTACGAGCCTGGGAATCAGTGCATTAAAATTGCGGGCTTATGGGGCGCGAGAGAGAGAGAGAGAGAGAGAGCGAGGAAGAGAGAAGCACCGAACTTTTTTTCGACGCAAAGCTAACATTTGTGTGGCCGCGGAATGAATCGTTCGCAGAAACTTTTGTGAAATGTGGTGATGAAATTTGGTGCGCCTTTTCGGGTGTGGGATGCACACTGGACTTTGCGCACTTGTTATGTGGGGCGTTCTTTTAAAAAGAGAAATCGTATATCGAGAGCGCTTTTATTTTCAAATACGTTTATGTGCTATTTTAACGAATAATAAAGATATAATTAAAATGCGTTGATTGGAAATAATAATAAACGTGTTTAAAAGGATTATTGTTTATGCTTTTGGAAATTTAGGTTATGATTTTCTATGGTTTCTCTTTTAAGGTAGTATATAAGTTAAGCTCATTCAAACGTGTGCGAGATGGAAATCGATCAGAATTTAAAATTCGGATGAATGAGCACTTGATATATCCGGTTGTTTAGGTATTTTAAAGATAATCCCGAATAACTGTCAGAACAAGTCAGTGATCAAAAAATGCCATCGCTTTGATTGAAGAGATCATGTGATTGATTCTTCAAACAAGCCATTCCACCTCCTTCAATATATTACAGCTTAAAAGTTGTACAATTGAATTTGTAAATAGATAATAGAATGTACATTTAGAAAAATAGATATTACATTGTTATTATGTTTGTTATATATCTATGAATTAAAATTCTTAAGCAGAATTTACTTATAAGTTAAGCAAACTTTAACTTAAATAATTGAGTCAGATGTGTTCAGCGAATCATTTAAGAAATACCTGAAAAAGTACTTGAGTAAATATTACTTAAGTCCCTCCGACTCGAGCAGATTTTGCCGAACCATTAAAGTAATTATTGCTCAACCACGACTTCATCAAATTCTACCGTTTTTCAGTGATACATAATTAATTTAATCAACATTATACCAATTATAATTGATCACACTTATTATATAATTACTTAAAATTCATAAATCCTTGATCCACACCTCGGCCGCTACCGGCCTTTCAACTAACAACATAACAATATCCGTAAATCAGCATCGCCGGAATCAAATTTCACTAATCCAGCAATATTCGATGTTTTGCAGGACCGCCTGACGGGCCATGGCGGCATCTCGTCCCTGGGCGGCGGCAACAGCTCGCCGTACTCGGGGGCCCACCACCACGGCCACCGGGGCAACGGCAACGGCGGCGGCATGCCCCATCACGGGGGCGCCTCGCTGCCCACCGCCTCGGACTTCCAGCCCCCCTACTTCCCCCCGCCGTTTCCCTCGCACCACCACGCACCGGCGAGTCCCCAGCACCCGGGCCTCGGACAGCCCCAGCACCTCGACTACCTCGTCGGCGACCCCTACACCCAGACCCTCAACACACTGCACCAGCATCACTACAACCACCTCAGCGCGGCGGTCACCGCTGGACAGAGGAGCGGCGATCTCAGGAGGGACACCGAGGCCATTCACGTCGTGAGTGCCGTATATTATTTATGAATCCTATATGTATATACCTTGTGCGGAACATTGGACTGGCATGTATCTAGGAAAATGGTCAGGAAGCAAAAGTCTGGATAAAGTCTGGCAATGGTCAGTATGTTGCAGACTTTTGAACAAAAAGTACTGCATATGTTTTTGAGACAATTTTTCCAAGATATTTTATTCAGAGATATAATTTACTTCTTTAATTATACACATCGCACACAGTGATTAAAGCCAATCTGTCATCAGACTTACTTCAAACATATGCTAGATTAGTAATAATTTACTTTTTTACGTGGAAGGTTAAGATTAACATAGTTGATTGTTAAACATCATGAAACAACAAGATTCTTATTCATTAATTTTACGAATAATGTGTAAGTAACGTTTGAATACTGGATGTTCGTAGAGTGCAGATGGATCAATCGACACTAGAGTTTAATTTGCAGAATAAAATTTCGTAATGAAAAGAATTCCAGTCTTATAAGCATAGTAACGAGTCTGTTTAAATTCTTCATTTAATTGAAACGAATGACGAGAGAATCCCTTTTAAGGCCATCCCACGTGAGTATACTGTTGCTCGCGATCGAGTTTCACCCCCTGCATACTTAAAATTGCGGACATAGTTGACAGCTCAACTCTGACCGTGTTATTTGTGCCAATTTCGTTACAGCGGAGTACAGCAAAACAGAACCAACTTTTTCGCATAACCCAATATAAAACTACGAAACGCCACGAACAGCGCGCTCTTTTTTTTTAATTTATAATAATCAAAAAACAGTTATAACTTATCCTCACGATCCAACGAGTATTATTATCAAACGCGATATAAAACGCATATAATGCCGCGTTATTAAAAAGCTCCAACTGGCACACACGTACATTTCCACTTGCCAAACGAGTTTGCGCAGCGGGAATAGAAAAAGAGAAGGAAAAAAAAAACAGAATCTCAATTAGTATCCGCTGCTATAGCTAGCGGACAATAAAGGAATCTTTATAACTCGCCAGCCGCGAGACCTAGAAAAGCCAATATATCAACGCGAGAGCCTCTTCATTTATAACGCCACTAATTGACAAACATCGCCGCGCTCGCGCCGCATCGGAGGTTAAGCAAAGTTTAACGGCTCGGTCTCCGCGCGAAAACACCAACACGCGGCGCGGAGAAAATCGTATGCCAGGAAGAGAGGAGGAGGTGGAGGAGAATAAAGCTTTCCCGCGTCGGCAAGCGATAAATCAGCGCAATTAAAAGCTTTCCGCGGCCGATAGACTCGATCATCGAACGCCGTCTCGAGTATCCCGCTCTCCCTCGCTGCATGAATACACCATAACGTCGCGCTTTTCCGAGGCCTGTTATTAGCACTCGAAACCTCTCGTCGTCCGCGTCGTTGAGGAATCGACGAACGAATGGGCATTCGAGTACCGTTAAAATGCGCGAGCGTCGGATCATCTGCACGAGCCTCTCGCTTCTCCTGTATATATATATATATATATACGCGTGTGTGCACATAATGCGAATGCTGCTGCTACTCCCATCTTTGCCATTTGACGCGCCACACAGGCACTTTTCTGTCGTGGCTGCAGCTGTCCGTCGCATGTACAGAAGTGTGTGTATGAATGCGCGTATGACCAGTCGCCTTGAAAAGGCCGTTGGATCTCTCACGCAGATATAAGTTAATCTTAATTTTAACATGGTTTCTGGGCCATATTTTTGGAATTTATGCTCTTCGTTCTAAAATGATTATTAAAGATTTAAACCAAAGGGCGTGGTAGCGGCTCTGACGTCAAGTATGAACCAATTGCGCACGTCGAGACTGAAAGAGGTTCATGCAGCACATACATATAAATATAATACAGCGTAGATTCGAACAATATTTCGCATACCAAGTAATAATTGTACAAGTATGATTATCAATGCAGCGTCGGCTATACCAGCTATATCATTCACTTGCCTACTAGACTCACTCTCGGAGCTATGCAAGCATCAAAGAATGTGAAAAGAAGAAGACATAGGGGACCGCACCGAAATCTAATCCGGCGTCAGATTTCACACGAAATGTCAAGTTTCGGTCGTCCGAACGCCAATTTCGCGGTTTCTAAGCATATATATATATATATATCGATCGGTCTCGACATCTGTCAGCGTCGTTATTACATAGAATCCACCCCAAGGTTCGATGTAAGACGCGCGCGCGAAGTCTGCGGTCGCGCTGTACGTGTCTTCTACCCCTCCGCGCGTGTATATCTTGTGCCGCCTGGTTAAGCTGTACTCGCGCGAAACTATCGGGAGTGGAGCCTCGATTTCGCATAGTTCGCGTGACTGTACTTTGCTGATGGAAGTTGGACGAGTAAGGGATAATGAATACCGCAGCTCCTTCCTTTTGCTTGGAACTATAGTTTCGAAGATTTGGATTAATTTGAGGAATCGGGTTACGCGTCTCTTGAATGTATATCGTGGACAAAAATGCTTTTTATGTTCATGATTGTTTATATTCATTTTCGTTGGGCAGATAACATTAATTTTATCATTTTGGAATAGTGTTAAAAGTTCTCTTACAGTTAATAATTTTTACAACAAAATTCACAACAATTTATGATAATGTATACCGAATGAAAATATTTGTTTGTAAACATGTCTAACTCGATAGTTATTGTCTTGTATTATTTTCACTTCTCTATTAACATTTTTGCTAAATTCATTATACATTCTATAAAATTACCGAAGACTTTTAGATGTTACTTAATTCGATGAAAAAAAAACCTCTCAGTAGGTATTTATTTACGCGGAAAATTCCTGTTACGTAAAAGCACGATATAACGCAGATTGCGCAAGAAATTAAACATGTCTACTGTAAGAAAATCATTTGAACTCTGTCACGGTGCAATGAAAACACAAGGATACATGTAAATCTCTTACTAAAATATGAAAAATATAGCCAATACAGTTGTACTTAAGTTAGCTTCGAACATAATACAAAATCATTATGACTATGCGATTACGATCATTAATACCGATAATTACAATCCATGAAGCATCAATGCTAATCGCTGCACGTTTACTTATCGCTTGCAAATGGCAAAAGAAATCATCTCTGTACACCACGACGTATCAATATACTTAATAATTACCTCTGTCTTAACGAATGCATAAAATACTCAATCTCCGTGGGCCTACATAAAGCGTCCAGCTTATTAGACGGGAAAGCTTATCTCTCTCGCCAATAATTTCCAACTATAGATACATCGGTAAAAACAGTTACCTACTTCCCTCCACCGAGATATAATTTATCCTCCGTACTAAACCATCCACTTAATCTACAATTAAAAAATTAACAGTACAATAATCGCGATATAAATAAACATAACCTCACACACACACACACACACGAGCTCGCGCCTCGCCATAATCCTTTAAAGAAGAAGAAGAAGGGGAATGAAAAAAAAAGGTATACGTGGAAAGTATCCGCACGAATTGTTACGGGGCTTGTGCAAGCATAGCCGTGAGTCTAGCGCGTCGATAACTACGTCATATTTTGCAGTTATTGCATTTCTAAATTCATGCCCAGTCACGGCTGGCGTGTGTACCACGTGTCTGTGTCTGTGTGCATGTGTGTGTGTGTGTGCGGCGCACGAGCCGCATCGAGTGCCGAGCCATTACCATTAGAACGGAATATACGAGCTAAAAGAGGAGATAATGCAGAAAGTGCCTCTTGTACCGATGATCTTCACTGCGCGAAAGCTCACGTCGCTGTGTAAGTGTGTAAGTGTGTGTACAGGGCGTCTTCTTTTCTTCCTCTCCTTCCGGGACTTTGCATACTTGGGCTGCACGCAGTAATTTACTTATTAAGTTCCGGGGCCCCAGACCTTCTCGACATTCTCGAAGAACAGGGGGGGGTCGTCGCGAGCGTCCCTCCATGTACACGCCCGGCGCGTGCTCCAAGATGCCGGGGACGCTTACTTTGAAGCGACGGCTACATGCCGGGGATAACGACGCTGTGCGCGCATTTTCGTATTTTAAGAAATTTATTTACCGCCAGCGAGTATGGAGAGTTTGGTTTTCGGCGGCTTCTTCATTTTACAGTTGCCGCAGGAATTCGGGCTTGCCGGGGCTGAATTATAAAAAAAGATTCGTTAGTCGCTTCGACAAAGTAAAAACTTCGACGATCTTTTTATTACTTCTGTACATAATATCCTAATGCATTTAGGAATGTATATTTTAGACAGCTTAGATGAATCGTGACTTTATTACGAGATATAAATCAAGATTCTCGGACGGTTGAGAACTCGCGGAATTCGTGCGAATCCGCGTTGAATCGTGACTTTTCCCATATAACACACGCGAGTACATATGATTTATACGAGGCGCAAATTGGAGCCTTGACCTCTAATCTTTTAAAAACCGCACTGCCGAGTCTCTGCAGACAAAAAAAAAACAACTCCTGGAATGAAGTTTCTCGCGCGTCTATCCCGACATTATCGCAAAACCGACTAATCCTCAATTTCCAATATTTCAACGATAAGACGCGCGTATAGCGGCGCGACTCAACGTCACACTACGCAATACATCAGAAACGATAAGAGGTCAGAATTTTCAATAGGCAGCGAGCGAATCGATAATACATATATATATATATACCAGACGCGGCACGCGTGGAGGTACGATACAAGGAGACCGCTACCACGGTTACAAGACGACGAGGACGAATGACGGATGTCCGCCCGCATACACATACAGATATACTCGGTCTCGAAATCTGCGCTGTATAGAGGGTCTGGGAAATGAATGTGCTCGAGACGCGCGGCACTGACAATACCCGATAATCAGGACGTTCGAGTGGGCCTATGCAGAGGCGCGCAAACGACGCCTTACTGTGCGCCCTGCGTCTTCGTCCTTCCGATGTGCCACCCTATACCCCGCAATTTTCGTTGCTCCCACTTCGCAAGCACCTTCGACGGTCTCGAAGTAATATAGAAGACCGAAAAGTTAGTCGGCGGAGCGTAAGTTATAACTGACTTTAACCTAGAATGCATCCTCGCGCGGGCCGAGACATAATTCGTGGCCTGCACAGTTACTTTTATCACGCCGATAAAGCATATAGTAATAATGCGCGTGCGTGTAATATCGATGGAACCTCCCCGAGAAAGAAAAAAAAAAGAAACCGAGTCATACGCATATACATCAATTTTAACGCAGCTCCCGCGTATATAATTACACAGGTGCGCGGCAGATTTAATTTTAAATAAAGCGAACTCCCCACGCCGTTATACATATCTCCCGAAAGACGCGAGGAAGCAAAAAGAAAAGAAAGAAAAGGTGCACGGCGAGAGTCAATGATACGGTCGCGCGAGTCGAGGGTATAAGCAATATCAACACCTGCGCAACCGAGAGAGATGAGAGGCCGCGCGCGAGTCCCATCCGTCAAGTCTTTCGTATCGTCGAGATGATCGGGTTGAGGGGAGACCCCGAAGTAGCTCACGCGCCGAGACTACTCTTCCGCTTTCGTCGCTGATAATAATGCCCAGGAAACTCGAGATGCTCGCAGAGCACACACTTTTTTCTTTTTTTTTTTTTTTTTGGTAAATTAATCCCTTCGACGCGCATCGCGCGGGAGACAGAGAGAGCGATTTTATCTCCCGACTGGATTGATGCTGCTGAGCGCAATTAAGTGTCTCGCGGGTAACCTCTTCTTTTTTTCTTTCTTTTTTGTTGAAGAGCCAAGTGCGTTTATTTTTATGCTGATTGTCGACGATGGCTACACACAAGGACCGCGACCGACCGTTTGATAAGATCGTGGATTTCTTTATGCGGAGAGGTGTGGCTTGGATCGCGCGGTGACAACAGTTTTGGGGGACTTTTAAAGTAGGTATATTAATGGAATTCCACGGTGGAACGCGACATAATGATATGGGCTCGTTTAACGGTTCGGCCATTTAAAAACCTATATGTTTTCGAGGAAAGCTGTCTTTTCTCTTTCTCGCTCGGCTGCTTAACCGAGCCATGCGTGAATACATTATGCTACCAACTCTCCTTTTGTTCCGTCTATAAATCTTTTACGATCGTCCGGGTGCACGGGCACGCGCATACATATATACGGCCTTATTTCTTTTACTCGCGGGCATTTCGACATTTTTCGGTAATACGGTATTTAATGAGCTTTTAATCGTTTTTTGAAGGCTACTCTCGCGCGGTATATATATACATATCGTATATAGCTGGTGATTTTATAGGAATTCGAATGATTGCAGTGATAAATATATATATTGCATTTTTTTTTTATTAGAAAGAATTTCGAGTGAAGTAGCTAAATTGTATCGTTTGATCCTTTCTAAAACTGCAGTGTATGATGAAAATTGAGCCAATAGTGAATTCTGACATTCAATGTATAAGTAGCGAGAGGTACACAGTCGAAGTTCATAAAGCGACGATTATAAGATTGCTCTGGAGGTACATACACGATTGGAATACACTCTCGCATTACAATATCCATCCTCCTCGTGTATCTATACACTCGTAAGCAAATGACCGACGGATAAATAAAATTGCGCTCGGCGAGTATTTGGCGCGTTCGAGAATCGCTAACGAAATCACCGAAGAAGGAGCGAATATAAAACCGCGGCGGCTCGCGCGCACACCCGGTGATCGAGAGAGAGAAAAAAACCAGTTCGGCTCGCGCTCCCGCAGCAGCAACAGCAGCAACGGCGGCGGTGGCGGCGGCTCGTGTATATCGCGCTGCATTATCTACGATAACGGCCAAACAGCAGCAGCAGCGGCAGCCAGGCGGTTTTTGTCGCGTTCAGCGCCGCGCTGACTGTCGCGCGCGTACTGCTGCCGTTGCGGCCCGAATGATCGCCATCGGCTTTTTACCGAGGCGCTCGCGCGCGATCAAGATTCCGAGCCAGTAGTCTCCGAATCCAGTCCTTCGGTTCTTAGAATACTTTCATCGTTCGTTCGCGGCCTCTCTCTCGAGCGTGTAATATGCGCGCGAGAGACGAGAGCGATGTGTATAACGGGAGGAGCGTCGTAGCTCGATAATGTATACGAGAGCGGAAGGTGAGATGTTCCAGTCGCTTGCGGGATATATGGGATGGGAATAGATCGAAGATGAAAGGATGCTATGGGGGTTGTACTTCAATTTTAGGTAGATCTCGAATTACCGATGAATCCGAGATTTTTAGTGCGTTGTGCACGGTGTGTATATAGACAGTGGATTTTTGAGGCAAAGTCCAAGATTTAATTATGTTTTTTTTAATTTTCTTAGCTAATCTCATTGGCCATATTTTTTTTTTTTTTTTTGTATTCAAGTCGGTATTTCGCAAAAGAATTCTGCTTTACTCCGTAATTCCTTTCAGTTCTTATTAATGCCAAAATTTACATCTCTGGTACGCAACAATAAACAATACAAATATAAACGTAAAATGTTGCAGTTACAAAAATAACCTCAAGCATACATTGGAATATTACCTCGGATATTTCATAATATCAAAATTAAGTATTGTAGTAAATTTTCTTAACTATTAAAATTAAGTACTTGCGTACCGTGAGTAAAAAAAAGTTCAATTAATTTAATTATTCATTCATCATAATAACGCTTTTTAAAGTTCAAAGAGACTTAAATTCTAAAGAATCATAATAATTGTTTTCTAATTTTTTTTCTCAATGCTGCAATCCAGCAGAACCGAAAGTATGAACAAGTTCAATTTCGTACCGCTTATTCATAGAAATACCAGCAATATTCAGAAACTGCGAAAAGCAAAAAACCTCACTCGAGTTCAGTTGATCGTAAATCGACCGGTGAATTTTCCCGCGAAAATCCTTACGAATAAAACCCGCATTGAGCAGCTCGCATTCGTTTCCTCAAAGCACAGGTACACCGAGAACTAATCGTCAAGCTCTCGTGAAATATAATTTCATTAATGAAAGAAAATGCACACGCGGCGGATAATCAGTGCGCGGATGTTACAGAAACTCGACGCTGCAGCGCACGGCGGCAAAAAGCATTTTCCTTCGCCGCCGCCGCTTCTATATACGTAATATACATCGAGTCGGGCGCAAAAAAGCGAAAGAATGCGAGCTGCCGTCGATTAAAAGAGCTCGGCCACGAGAAAGAGAGAGAGAAGGTATAAGGAGAGGTCCGTATAGAGTCGCCCGCTCGTCCGGTGGCGCACACGAGCAAAATATATTCGGTGTGTGTTTATTATAAAGATCGTCGTCGTGGGTCGTCGGCGCGGCAACGGCAGCTCAACTGGACCGGACCGGAAACTGCTTGCCGATCCTGATTAATAACCCGCCCCGGGGATAACGTGCTTTTATATTATACACACATACACAGAAAATATATATGTAACGGTTCCCCGAATGGACTTTCACGTGATGTGGCGTTCATATATATATACACCTGTATCAATGTATAAAGGAGCGAGGAAGAGAATATATGAAACATCACTCGAAATATTCCTCGAAACTGACAGACCTCGATGGATTTTTCACTTTTCAAAGAGATTGATGAGAATTTCCGATAATGAACGTCGTAATGGCAGTTACTGAACTACAAGTACCCTCGATAATATATTTCCATCAAAATCAACTTTTATCTTCTCCACCTGCCATTTCTAAAAAGTCCTAATGCCATTTAAGAGATTGAAAATCAGCTATATACATATTACATCAACGGTGTATGCATTTGTCACATATGAGTCACATATAGTCATCAATTAACGCTCTCTATCGATCTAACATCCGATCGTTGCCAGCTATACCTAGATTCATTATATCATTCGCATTATCATCGAAAGCACATAGCGCGGAGGCATCGATCAATCGCGCGCGCGAGCTAAAAACAAAAAAAAAAGGCTAGAGCTCAACGTCTGCAGCAGGTCGGAACGTACGAAAGAAAAGATGAAAAAAAAAGTCAGCCATACGTCGCGGTCTCGGGATAGACATCCGGTCGCGAAATACACACACGCCCAATTAAGAATCGCGCAGAAAACTGCAGCCACACACATCCATATTCCGCGTGTGTATATATCCCGTCGTCCTTCCAGTCCTGCGCAAAAATGCAAGTGCGTTCGTTGCTGTTGCTGCTGTCGAGCAGAGCAGCTCCTAACGAGAGAAAGGCAATCGCGTTTCATCTTATTAGACCTGCAGCCAGCTATAATACGTCGATTTATCAAAGACGGGGGGGGGGGACATCGAGAGAGGCTATACGCGTATCGTTAATTAGCGGCGATATGATTTCTTTGTGCGCTTCCACCTCCGCCCCGGACTTCTTTGTGCTTTATCCGCTCGGTTTAATTGGGCTTAATATGTGACCGGGCCTACGACTAGTTTTCCGCTATCGCGCCAGTTCCAACACTGGTATATATCGATGCGCGCGTTTATATGTCTATATCGCGTGTGTACCCATTTTCCATTTAGTTTACAAAGTTCGCATTGTGTATAAAAGTAATTTTTCCACGATGTTTGCTTAGAAGCACGATTAATAATCCTTTTATTGAATCATTAATGGACTGCTGCACGCGCGTACAAGTGATTAATGCACTTACGGATTATTATTATTCGGTAATGGTTTATCAACTTGGGCTTCTGGGTAAATCGCGGCGAAACTACATTGCTAATTGAAATTCGAAGCGTTTCGAATGTTAATATTTCACCCGAGACACGTCGCATTAAAATACCCCGCGCGCGCGTATTAATTTGATCCGCGGGAAAAAGCGTTTGTGGCTTGCGACTAAATTGCAGGTGCGACGGACGAACTAAAGCTATTTTGTCGCGTAATTATATATTACTTTATATTGTAAAATGAATCCATGTAAATCACTTCAAATGTTATTTATACCCGGTTACGCGTGTGAAAAGCAACCGTGCGATAAATTTTCCAGATTTCAGCGTAAATCATGCGCGGTAGATTAGAAAGTTTTAATTTCGTTAAAATGCATCCCTGCGAGTGGCAGTTGCACAATCGCGCGTATCTCACAGGCTTCGAGTGGGAAAAATCACACTACGTGCATCAAAGTTTCCTCGTAAATCTTCTAAATAAACCAATCTATTTTTCAATTCGTCTATCGATAGATCAACAAAAAATCGTTCTATGTGCATAAAAAAGCCTACGTTTCCCGAATGACAAATGTTCCTTCGAACAGCAATCGCAAGACTTGAACGCGCACGAAAATCCTTAATCACCCGAAAAAACCGAAACACCGCTCGCAGTAGATGACCGCCGATAAGCCGTATACAAACGCGCGTAAATCGCTCTTAATCCAAAACAATACTTTCTTTTTCCTCAAAAGAGCTGCAGATAACCACATCAGCAGCAGCAGCATCAGCAGCAGCCCGAGATATAATAGCCAAGCCGATGTTATCATCCCGCTGCTGAACGTACGTGCCCGCGTATATACATACGGAAACCTGCAACAACAGCCGCTGCTTATATCCGTCGAGTCATCGTGCACGTATAGCCGCGTGGGAATTGGGTCCTATACGGCGGTGAAGTTTCGCTGGTCTTTTTCGCGCGCAGGAATCCTGATAATGGGCGCACAAAAATCTCGGCGCCGCGGCCATTCGTTAGCGGCGACGCGCTTCGATTTGTCATCCGCGAGGACCGGCAGCCGTAGGTGCGCCGCGCGCGCGGTTACCGACTAATTACTCGTCGCTCGTTCTCCTCTCGGATACACGCGGTAGGCCGATCGCGCGTTATTAATCTATGACTGGAGGTGTCTTGTGATCGAGTGGCTGCTGTTGGGCAATGATGGGAAGTAGGTAATCCGTGATTTTTTGTACACGCACAGCTTTGCTATTGTAAACGGACGCCTTTCGGATACATCGCTAAGTATCCAGTTTGTTACGGACAATGGACTGATAATGATTTGACACACGTTGGATTTATCGATGTAATACAGCGATGCTTTCGCAGCGCATAACGCAACGCCGGGGAATCTCGTAAACGGTCAATAAACGCCGAGCGAGAGGAATCCTTCGCCGTGCATACGCGTATACCCTACCCGAGTCCTCGATTCCTCGCCAGCTCCCAGATAAAAAGTGTCGAGAGAGATGCGGAATCCGTGTTCCGATGAAAAGTTCGCGGAAAAGCGCGTCATCATCTCGCGCGCGCTCGCACACACACACACACACACACACACAAGGTGGTATTTCGAAACCATCTCGCGGCCTTTTATACACTGCACACGCATGCTCGTATAAAAGCGACGACGAAGATTAATTTCCACCATCAATCGCGGCACTTTCGACAGTGCGCTCGCGCGCGAAGCAATTCCTAATTAACGATTCAATTTGAGCGCTCGTCGCAGCGGCCGCAGTGTGGTATATACCACTATACACTGTACAATACGTGCGGTTCGCGACGTGGCCTTGGGGTGGCTTCTCTTTTCTCGACGCGCTTAACCTCCTTTTTCCCTCTATGATACCTTTATGATCTAGTCTCTCTTAATGAGCCTCTATAGCTCGCTTTGACTGCACGGCGCGATGAGCTTTAACTCGATACGATTGAGCGTCTACGGTTGATTGCGAGACTCTCTCTCTCTCACTCTCTCACTCGGCAGCGAGTGGTTTTGAGATCTGCTCCTGCTGCTCCTATTATGTCCATAAACGAATGGCCGCGCTCGCGATCCTCATTGTGCGGCGTATTACCGCGGTGCATTAGCAGCGACGCTATTACCGAACGATTATTCAAGCGCGCGTTATATTGCTCCCTCCCATGCTGAGAGTTGCGCGCTTAATTGAATACGTATACGTATTTGGCAATGACAGAAGTGGTTCAGGGAATTCAGCCGCGTAGATCTCTTATATACATATATCCGATTTTTCAATACCGTTTCTTTATTTGCTTAAATGCCTGCCATCGCTTGTGTCTCTGCCTCTCTGTGTGTGTGCAGTGTGTGTATGGTTTTCTTTATAATTGAATTCTCGAACGGAATTTAGCAAGGCTTTCGTACCAATTGCCATAATAGCATGCATTTACTCGTAATTGGCTAATTGTGGCAAATATAGAATTTCTAAATGCCTTTGCCATTACAGGAAAAATACACTCTCGCGGCTTATTGCATTCAATACTTATAAGCTGTAACAACGAATTCGCTATTTGTACACAAAACACTTAAGATAACAATGAATTTTCGTGTATCATTAACATTTCACACGATGAGGGCGTGCCTTTTACCAGAAAGACAACGGTGGAATTCAAAGGGAAATGTTATTGTAGAAATGAAATCAACGAGCCATAATTCGCACTTTACAAAGAATGTTTCACTCGCACTGCATCATCAAAACTCGTCTTTGATAATGCACGTCACGCGCATTTGCAATATCACCGCGGTCTTGCGATTCAATCGGATATGACATTTCGTAACAACTCTCGACCCATTCGAATTCATTCGCATATCCTCCACATGACTTTTCCCACGCGCCACCGCGAGAGTTGACATTTCGCGTTCAACTGAAGCATCCGAACCCGACGAAGAAAGCTATACAGTAACGGTCCATCCGCTCAGCCACGGATATACGCGCCACAAGCCGCGGCGGCAATAAATAGAGAAGTCGGAATTGAGACGCGGCAAGAAATAAAAAGTTTTGTAATGAAGGTGATGAGATCACTATTGGCTTCCAACGCTCGCACACGCATACACGCATAAGCGCGTGAAGTAAGAGAGAGCTATATACATTTACAGTTTCGAGGAATGAACGGATGGAAAGTAACGTTATAAATCAGTGAGCTGGCGTGATTTTGCGCATTATTTGCATGCGCCGCCGGTGGCGATGATGCGTGTGATTTGCGGAGCGAGTGAAAGAGGATGCGTCATAAAAACGAACCAGTTCGTCTAAATTCATTCCTGAATGTATTGCGTATGGGTCTTTTATATATAGGTCCTAATTGTTTGACTTGCGATTGCACGTTCGATCGTTAATTATGGAGAGAATGCGAGAGGAGTTGAGCTGGTCAGCTTGTTAAATGCAGCCATGCAAATTTCTCGATAGGGACACATTGTAAAACTATTTGCCGAAATAACTCTTTAGCCTAGTTCCCATCGAGCATTAATTTACAGCGTCACTCGATACCTTCAGTTTTCAGCTCGCGGCGCATGAATCATCCGCCCCGACTCCTGGGCCCTCGTTTTTTGAAATATTATCCACTATTAATTTCGATAATTGTTCAATTTCGTAAACTGATCATTTTAATTTTGCCCCGATAAGAGTTTAATTCTCGGTCTTCTGCGCAATAAAATATTGAATAAATCTCGCCGCGAATTAGCATACGTCACACTTTTACAGCGCGGGAATCTTAAACGTTCGTCTTTTTTTTTATGGCCGAATAAAGTTTATTTATGGCGAGTATAAATTATTCGAAAAAATATGAGTATACCACGCGGTACACAAGAATATTTCTGATTGAGAAAAAAGAAAAGAGAGAAGTCCGCGATTTAATTGAAAGCAGGAGTCACGGTGCAGAAAATTATGCGAACGCGCGCTAATATCCGCGCCATGTCAGGTGTGTAGTTTTCTATCGATATAAAAGATCGGCAAATCGCGCTAACGTCTTGCTTCGACAATCGCATTGCTCGATCGCACGGATACGAGATGCATAATATGTATAAGGGGGCGTTTAACTATGGGAAATGCTGGTACATATATAGCATTGAATCGGTTTCGGAGAATCGCTGCTCGAGACAGCCCGCGGCTATAAGCTCATCTAAAATTTAATTAATGGCCGCCCAATCATTGACTGATTTAAGTTATAGAAAGTTACGGGCGTTAGAGATATTTTTAGAAATATTTACCTGTTTCGAATTAATTCATATCCTACACTATGAAAGTTCATGGTGTCATTTAAGCCGTTGGATAATAAGAACTTTAAGATAATGCATTTAGAGTGCAATCGATTCACAACGATAATACCATTAGTAAAATCTCTTCGTATACGCTTACTCCGCCGCGCTCGTCATCTTTTTACACATCATTGGCTCTTAGATTCGTTCTCCGTTCTTCGTCTTCTTATATACTTATATCGGATATTCGTTAGGGAAAGATCAAACGAGTCCGTTTTTCTCAATATGAAAGGGATCCCTTCTACGAACTACAGCTGTGGCATGGCGAGGAGAAGATATATACGAATACCGCTAGAATATGGATGCGATACCGCGTACACCGAAGATTCTACCCTAAGATTTTGTTGTATATAGAGGATCAAAATACGGCGTAAAGGATTTATCATCGATTCGCGTTATATTGTTCCTGCTCGCGCTTCTCTCCCCAACACGTTCTGTTCTTCCTACCGCGAAGGAATTGCCGGGTCGCGCGTGACTCATACCTTTGAATATAGATTTCTTTTTTATTCCGCACTTATACCTGTATAGGTTTATTTTTATTCATATTCGCGATGGAAGGAAGAATGTTCTTATCGAACTGTTATAGAGCTACACTACACTGTTTAAATCGGAGCCGGTGACAGAAATTACAGAATTTCTTTCATTTATTTCAATACAAATAGCAACTTCGAGGATGCATTCGATGCCAACGGCCTCATTTCTTTTTATATATAAGAAAAATCAACAGCGCCGATTGTCATGCGCAAAAAAGCAGTTGGCCGCGCGCGACGACGCAAATCGGCGCATCAAATACCAAAGTTTACGGTGCGCGGCTCGCGAGACCGCATATTATATGCATGCATGCGATGCATACACTCGGGAGCGAGAGAACGCGGTAAAAGGTCAAGCGTCGCCTAATCGGATGCACAGATCGCATCGCCTACGCGCATATGGTGTATAATCAAGGAGCTCGTCTTAGTCGCGAGTTTTATCATATCGACGACCGAATTCTTTTAAAAGTCGGGTGACCGCGCGCGGTATGGGTATAGTTATGTATTCACGGCGACGCGCGAGAATCTCATCAGCGCGTTCCCCAGTAATACGTATACGTATGCGCATGCGATTCCGGCTTATAACTCCATATGTTTTTTGTACGCACGATCGAGCCAGGGCCGTATTTTCTTCCTTACACGCTGCGAACGCGGCATACGAAAACTCGGTGCTTTTCCCTCGGTTACGCGGTGTATGTAGAGATCGCCTTGGGCATCTTTGCTATGTCGCCGCAGCTGAAGATCGTCATCGAGGATGTCTGTGTGTGTGTGTGTGTGTGCTGGGACGAAGGTTTTGAGGATTGCGCGGATTGTCGAGCATCGGACTTTACATACTTCTCGATATATTATTTATCGCACAAGGCAATGATGTTAAAGTTAATTATGACTATAATTGGGTCAAACTAGATTTTAATTAAAAAAAATTGTGTGGTAATATTTTGAGTTTTTCATTCATTTTATTATTTGAAAAGGATGAAATTTCTTTCGCAACTGCCGCCAAAAAGTTTCTTGTACGGGGACTACTTTTTTCCTTGAACGAAAGAGTAGTGAGTCAGCGAAATAATGAAGTTTCGAATTTGCACAGCGCTATAAGGATTGCTAATCTTATACTCATTACAATAATTTTACGTCTGCGCGGAGATGTATACCTATATATTTTGACTCGATGGTAATATGATAATCTTTGTCGAAGCTGATCGAAGAAGAAAGTTTCGTCATAAAAAATATCTTTACGATCGCTTACCTTCCATCAAAGTTAGCACTAGAAAAATATGTTACATACTAATTCCATGATTAATACTCACCGATGCGGTGTACACGTGTCTTAATCTTGATGTATATACGCATATAAGACGTTTTGAATTAAAAAAGCAAATGAACCTTCAGACAATAAAAATGAATCATCACCTTGTGATAAGAGTAAAGGTTAAAAAGTAGAATTAAGACATTAGCACGTCTTAATACAATCGAACTAATGATCCAACTTGCCATTTTCAGACAAACATGCACGCGTCGTTTCCATACGACGGCGGCCGGAATAGCGGTGGCGGCGGCGGTGGGGGCGGTGGAGGCGGCGGTGGAGGCGGAGGCGGCGGAGGCAACGGCGGAAGAGGCGTCGATTACGGTGGGGTGAGGCGTCCCGATACACTATTGCCGCCGCCGGGCCTCGACCAGACCGATCTCGTATTGCACACAAGTCTCGTTGACGACCCCCAGGTGAGCGACGATGTACGTAATCGCAAAATGGAACATAACGTATAATATACACCATTTCCATCTTGTTATACTCGCCAAAATTATATGCTTCATTGATTAGCCTGACCCGATAATGCGTAGATTTACCGACCTCTCATGTAGTGCAAGAGTTTTTGAGATATGCGAGATGACATTTTCTACACTTTTCTATACTTTCGATTCAGGCCTCGAGCGCCTCTTTGCAACTTTTCTTAATATTGTAGCGTCAGAAAATTTTGAAAGACATTCGTCAACTACTTTTTAAACGTTTGGCCCAAAAAATCATTTTCTACAGTTATTAAAACAGTCGGAATCATTGGCGTGAAAACTGAAAAGCTAACAATTAAAATGGAGTATACGGATAATATGCTCTACGCGAGAGTATACTTGAAATTGCGCTGTCAAGTGTGAACGTTTTTTTTAAAAAAAAGCGCGTTTTAAAGTCGAGAAATTGTTGTCTCTTAGGTTTTCCCATGCGCGCCGCGAGTGAGAAGGACAAAAAAAACACACACACACACAGGCCGAGAGCGCGTTACAGTAAAACATGTATCTTTACAACATTCGCGAGGAATGTACTTTCATTTTTTAAATAATTCCAGACGAAGTCGTGAATTACCCAGCAGCAGCAACAGCAGCAGCAGCGGCACAAAGTGAGAGTACGATCGTAAAACAGATCGTTGTTATTTTTCGCTCGCAGAGAACCCCAGAGCTTTGTTGTCCGCCGTGTGTTCTGCTGCTGCTGCTGCTGCGGCGGCTGCAAAACTTTTTCTTATTCGCTCCGGGGCCCCGTAATCGCCACATAGTTTTCGGCTACTCCGCGCGCGCGGCAAAAGCACTGGCTTACATATCTCCTAAAATTCCAAAGGATAAATTGTCCTTTAAAATACAAATATAAATTCCCGGTCCTTTTGTCTATTTTCATTCGTTTCGAACCGCTATATATATATATATATATCTAACAAAGTCATTATTCTCCCGCAACGACGATATAATCTTTTCGTGCAATAGCCGAATGTGACGCAATCGATCGTCAGCCGCGCAAGACTTTCAAATCGAGATAGATAATTTCCCGCCAAAGTACACGATGCTACCATAGTATAACTAATATAAACTTCGAGTTTATAGAAGGCGCGGGCGATTTTTTTCTCTCTCTACGCGGGACACTTTGGATAACATAGCATTAACCCGTCTGTCGTCGTCATGATACCGTCAAATTAATTTGTCTCCCTCCCAGCGCAGCCCCGTGTAATCATACAGCTGTACAAATAATAAAATATACACAACTACGCGCACCGACAACTTCATAATTATAATCAATGCCCATTATTGCAGAACACAAACGTGGACGACGGAGGTTTCATGAACGACCTGCCACTGCTAAAGAGTGAGTATACACACACCCCCTTTTTTTTGCACGCACACATAATTCTTAGCCATCATATATATATGTAATACGTGTAGTAGCTATACTCGCTCCCCAAAGTTCGCAAAGGCGACCGGAGAAAAGGTGTGCACAATAGAAGAGAGGCGCGAGTGCAAACGGAAAAAGTCGTCTGGACTCGGCCGTATCCGTAATTACCTGCTTATTAGCCGACAATGCACGGACTGACGTGTATTCCTGCCTCGCGTCGCCGCGCTATATGCCGATGAATTACACGTTGTATACCGTGTGTGAGTTTACGGTTACGACGCGGCGCGACTCGAAATGTGCACACAGTGGTCCCGGTATCGGAGAAGTTTCTCTCCACCCATCTCCGCGTGATGTGCTCGTGTATAATACATTGAATCAGTGGATGAAGCTTTGGCTCTACTCTATTGGAATATACGCTCGTGTTATTATTAGGCTCCGTTTTTTTTTATGTTGCGACACGACCAAAAATTGAAATGGGATAAAAATGAATGTAATGGGCTTATCGATTTTGGCTTTGACGGCGCGGTCGTTATGATTTTATTGTAGTCCCCGATAATTTACACGAAACGTAACTGTACACGTGTATATACGAGAAACGAATGGTTTGCTGGTAAAGAGCATTTTTTTACCGATTCGAATAAAAAATTTGTGTCGAGAACCCAATTGTTGAAATAGTAAAAATGTTGCATTACGACTTGGTCGATAATTGATTTTCTACAGATTGCCAATAATGAAAAACATTGCGCGAAAAACGAAAACTATGAGCTGCAACTACTTTGAAAAAAAAAAAAAAACAAGGACATAGAACAGAGTATATAGGTGGAATCAAAGCGACGTATATCCCGCATTTATCAATACAAAAAAGACAACGAAACGGACGAGTCTCACATTTATATATATATAAAGCAGAAAGCACGTCAGCTATCACAAAAGGTGTAAAGACATAATGAGCAGTTGAAAAAGGAGAGGCATACAGACACAGTCACACAGAGAGACACGCGAAGTAAACCGTGACAAAGTAGGTGAAAATCAGAGTAGAGGTGGTAAAAGTATAATATATATAGGCAAAGGTACTCGAGCGAGAGAGAGAGAGTGAAAGAAAATAAAAAGAAGTGTATATAAGAGAGAGAGAAAGAGAGAGAGAGAGAGGCTACGAGTGCATGCCCGCGGGCGGATCGGATTTCAGCATTGTCATTGTAATTTTACGAGCCCCGTGTGTGTCTCTCTGTCTCTCTGTATGCGCGTTGAACCTATATAGCGGGTATATTATATGCCGAGTTTTTCGGGGCGGTCCCACACCGCAGGGGTATTAACGCGCCTCTACAGATGGCTGTTTGTTCGGCTCTAGCACGTCACCTAGGGTTATTATACGCCTCGTTTACTCTCTCTCTCTCTCTCTGCTCTGTTGCTGCTCTCTCTCTCTCGATTCGGACGGCTCGCGCCGCACAGGCATCGTTTCTCCGATTTCGCTCTTTATGCGCGGCTGTCGCTTTTTGCCTTCTCTTATGTGTGTACAACGCAATATATATGCCTGATTTGGCTGAAGCTTCGCATTTGCCCGCGAAATGATATATTCTTACGTGTATATTGTATATATAAGCGCGTCAGTCGATAGATGGTTTTTCGCATTTCCGCTGTTACGTAGGGAGAGTGAAGGTTATTCGATTCGAGAATCCAGAGATTCGATGATCGAATGCGTCTGGGGGCTGAGGTAATGCCGTTTTCCTCGTCAATTTGCATTTCTATCGGCTATTTTCATATCCGTAATGACGAGGGTTTGAGGTGTATGATGTCGTTTTTACGTTAGTTGGTGTATATTCATGTATATGGACTCTACTGAATAGTCGATATATACATATATATATTTCGAATTGTAACTCGAGATACGCTATAGCTGGGAAAATAAATGTGTAATACGACATACTAACTTGTAATTAAGATTTTATGATTATTTCATTTTAAATTTCAGTATTCACATAGTCTAATTAAATACCACTGTAACTACTCTACAAGTAGCTTGTACTACTCATACTATAACTGAATGCTTATAATTTATCTCACGATCTTTTTCAACTTCGTATGGGTATTATAAAAGAAAATTACTTTATTAGCTAGAATCATGTATAATTGTATTAGACGTCACTGCAAGAAGCATAATTTCTCATATCAAATAAGCGACCCTACCAGAACGCGAATGCTAAACGAGCAAAACCAGTAAAATTACTTGAAAAAAAAAAAAAAGAAAAAAAAATATAAAGAAACAAACAAACAGCAGAGAATCCAGAATTCTTTAAAAAGTCAAGAATAAATCGGTTCGCCGCGGCGGCGGATAGCACTGGAGAATTCCTCTCGTCACTGCAAAATTCCGCTGGCTGCCAACGCGCGAGGCGCAAAAACAATGATTGATCATGAAAGCTCGCGGAAAACCCGTACACTTCTAAGCCACGCGAGCGCGACGCATACGAAAATGGGTCTTAAGGGACGCCTTTAAAAAGCCATATCTCCTCTCTCTCTCTCTCTCTCTCTCTCCTATATATCTGGCTTCCTCAGCGGTGCAGGAAAAGCAGGAGCAAACGGGGAAGAGCCGAGGAGGTAAAAGGATATATATCGGCGGGGCAGGGCAATTGCATAACCGGCTCTCCTCTGCGCGGAGGCTCTTCAGACGCGGCTGCCGCAGTAGCGGAACACGCGCCGCGTCCACAAAGCCGTCGATCTCACCGCGAGATGTGCTCGCGCGGCGGCCACCGCCTTTCTTCGAGAGCTACTGCCGCCGCGGCTCCCGCAAAAACTTAATTCCCCGACTAGTATATAGGCCTCGGCGGCGGCAGCAGGAAAAACCGACTGACGCAGGACATTGAAAAATTTCAGGACGTTGCGCGCGCTGCGGATGGAGAAGAGGTTGTTTCGTGGCAGCGAGCGATCGGCGCTCGCGATTATCTCCGACTGATATACGCCTTGACCTGAGCTTCTCTCTCGTTCTCTCTTTAGCCATTATATCTCTTTACGTGGTGCGCGCGTAAGCTGACAGTGAAATAGACGCCTGGATAGATCTCAATTGAGATGCTCTCGACTGAGAGGGAAGAGATGCGGCGGCGGCGGCGTGTGTTTGCCCGAGGAAAGAAACTTGTATTGTGTAGTGTGTGCGCCGGGCTGAAGAGACTTTGAGAAACAATTGGATATCTGGTACGAATGGATAGGAATATTCAGGGAAAATTGTTTATATGATGGATCAAGATTGTTGGATATTTTCAGATATTCTGGTCCACTGTGTTATTTGCAAATCATTTTCTATATATGAATCACGTTGTGCTAGTTTTGCAGAAACTCATGATAAGCCAAAGTTTAATGAAGTAATTATATATGGATTATTCATTCTAAACGTTGCAAGAGTAATTAGAATGTGTATATATCTAACGAGTCTATAACGAAGATTAATAAAAATTTTAGTACTCTTCACTCAACTTTAAACAGAAAAAAAGTTAATGGTATTTTCTTCGATTTTCTATTATATTATTACTTTTTTAAAATGAACGGTTGCATACCATCAACCTTTCTCGGAACATAATTTCACAAATCATACCGCGATTTTGCAGTATTCTCAAAACTTATCAATTCATAATACATCCAAAGCATCGAACCCTCGTTTCCCTAAGCAGGAAACGTAATACACACAAATACGAAGCCTTAGCCGGTTTAAATCTGAAAAACGAGAATAAAAGGTATACAGAGAGTCATCGCCTCTTGTTCCACATATACAATATAATAACGGTGCCTCACCCCGTCTAAATTAACGAGGAAATTCTCGAAAGTCGTAAAAAGAAGAGCAAAGCGAGAAGGACTCACTAGCCGGTACGTACGGTTCCGCGAAATAACTCCTGCAGCAGCTCGAGTATACGATATACGAGCGCGCTTCGCTTTGCGGCAAAGCCACGCACACACACGAAATTCGCATCACGATCTGTCGCGGTCGGAAAGGCTATGGAGCGGAAAGAAAAGCTCCGCGCCGATGATTCAGCCGCGCGTGTATACATATATACCGAACGTTAATGAATCAGTCCGGAGAGTAGCGAGATTTTTTTTATTCACCGCCGTGTGTACAACGCACGCACCGGTTCTCCACTTGATTTCTCCGGTATATTAACCGTGCGCGGAGCGAAATACGTAAAGAATCCTTATCGGACCTTGGATTTCTCGCTGACGTCACACACCGCCAGAGTCTATTGCGTCCTGGAGAAAAGGAAGATACGGCGGATTCCGTGATGGGCTTGTTGAGCGGGCTTTTCGTTATGTGGGTCAAACCAGGTTTGTCCTTTTCTTTTGGACGCACAGGGTGTATCGGGGGATTTATGTACGCGATAATGGTTATGATTGTAATTACAATCTAATTATTGTAATATGCGGGACGAGTATAATTGATCAGTTAAGGCTTGATGAGGCCGGGAGAGAGAACGAGTTTCGCTCGATAAAGATTGCGGCTATTGCGATCGCGATGTGTACTGGGAAAGTGATTAAGAGTCGCATTATCTGTATCGCTTTGATTTAATTTATATACGTGCAGTCAAACTCGTGATTTACTTCAGTTTTTCTTTTAAATTATTTTCCGTATTACGTCTTGATGAATCTTGATTGCTTAAAATGTTACATGCAAACCAGAATAGTTTTATATATATACATGACTTTGCTGCGAAACGCAAAAGCAAGATTAACTTTTATGATACGAGTAAAATTAATCTATAGAAACTAAGGTATACATGCAAATAGATTACCACCGCTTAACAGTTTCATCACAATATATCCACACCGAAACACAGCTGCGCGTACATCTTATCGCTCGCAGACACGCGGAACATTTGTTTTGATCAACCCAGTGTCAAACATACACATACGCGCACTTTTCCTTTTGTCCATCGGATCCATCTCTCACCCAAATAAAAAGGAGACTCAAAACCAGGTCGCTTTCGAAAGAATAAGAAAAGAAAAAGGGGAGAACGACAAAATAATATCATATCAGACGCGCGTGCGTGCGATCGTCTATCGCGTGCGTGTACATCACACGCATACACACAAGAGAGAGACTGCGGAGACACCAACGCGAGATGAGGGACACGATTGAGCCATTCCTAGTGAGAAGGAGAAAGGTATTTTACGGGTCACGACATTTCCCCGGATTTTCACGAGCCGCTGCTTTTTGGAGGATACTCACAATATATATATATAGTCCCTCTTATTCCGTCGATCTTTATAAAGGAGAAAGTGGCGATACGTTGCGTCATACCCCGTTTTGTGCGCGTGCTCGTGAATCGGCGATAATACGTCTCCATGGAGTAGAAAAAAGTGCCCCGCGTGCGTTATAATACGTCGTGGATGATTAGTTCGGGACTATTGCCATCTTATCGTCAACGAGACGTGCCGAGCGCATATAACGATATTCAAGGGCATAAAACCTGACGCATGGAGGTTGTATAAGAAAACAACCAGAGGCTTTTCTTTCGTTAACGATCTCGTCGCGAGGACTATCAAGACCCCGACGATTCCCTATAAAGTTGAAGAAATTTATTAGGCAGCCGCGAGTGAGTTGCACCGCTGTATATAGAAGCATTTTGAGCAACGCGGAGAGAACTTTATTTTAGTTTCTTTTATATATATATATACCCTCACCGCGCGACCAATTCGCGTCCTCTCATACCATATTGTAAAATTCGCCTTTTCTTTTTCTTACATCCTTGCGCAATCCAATGCCGCGGAGGAGCACACTTCTTTTTAACACTGTAATTTCAATT
>UELU01121657.1:0-20635 GCA_900490025.1 Megastigmus dorsalis | reverse complement strand
TGTGTGTGTGTGTGTGTGTGTGTAACCCCGGGATTTGCATGTGTGTCTGTCTCGTTACGTAACACACGTCAGGTATATATATACATTATATGCGAGCGGTAGAAATTTGAGACTCTTGGCGTCTTTAAAGCGCGAGGCGATGTTTGGAGAAAGAGGAGACGAGGAGGTTACGCAGGTTCCCTTTTAGATATATATATATATATATATATATGTATGTATATCGGTTGCGATAATCCTTTCGGCGCAGCTATATGAACGGGTTGCGACGAGTGGGACGCTGATGGGATTCGACTGCAGGTTTGATCGAATTCGATGTCGCTCGGTTTCGATGAATGGGTTATTTTCGAATGATTCTGAAGTTAGTGAGCAGGTTAGCTGGACCAGAACGTTTCCAACCAGTTGTTCTCAACCGGACATGGAATGAGCATTAAACTGTACGATTTGTAATTTACTAAAACACTATATGTATAATCATTGTTAAGCTATTAAATCTCTGAAATTAATTAATATATTTTTTGTTAGCTCTTTCATCCATAATTTCCACGCTTTTATTTTTTGCATCAACTACTTACTTTACCAATTTATATCTTCAACGCTCTCACGCAGCTGAGAGTCACTGACTTTGGAGCATTTCTCCAGAAACCATCTATTTCGATGTAACACAAAAGGAGCAAGCGACAGTTGATTATGGGAATTTGATTGCTCTCGCAAGAGAAAGAGAGAGAGAGAGAGAGAGGCAACTTAGGGGTACGCGGCGCAGCAGCGCGGCAGGGAACTGAAATTAAATTTGACGTTTTGGAATCCAAACGCTTTAACGTCCTCGCTTGCTTGCGCTCGAGTTCGCTCTCGTGCCCAAGTAAAAGATTATCGACGATAAATTCCGCGAGAGAGAGAGAGAGGGAGAGCGCCAACACAGAGAGCAGCCTCGGGTATATAACTTATGATCTACGGAATGTCTTTATTACGGCCTAGTTTTAAGCGTCAAGATCAAGTGCCGCTTTAAAAAGGGCCAGCAGCGACAGCAGCAGCAGCAATTGCGCTGGCACTTGCACTGCAGGCTTTGTTAAAAGACATTTCGCTTATCTATCAGTTGTGTATTATATTATACGATTTTACTGGCAGTTCGGCGTTAAATTCATCAAGAAAGCCTTATTTTATACCAACTTTCGAGATAAAAGTGGCGATATAAACGATTGTCATCGCGTATAAAATCTCTTTGATGTCTTTTCTTAATAAAAGAATGTTCAAAATATTAAGGATGAATTGAGAGTAGCATAAAATAGTTGTATAAGATTTTCAAGGGACCGTTTAAAATTTTAAACCTGCCTATAATATAATCTACAATTAAATGATCAACTTTTTTGTATTTACTTGAAACAGCAAAATTTAATCTTTTCTAAAACAAATTCTATACTATACGTTTTGCAACTGGAACTAAACGCTGATAATGCCAACACGACATCCGACACAAAACACTTCCACCAGCACAAAACCAGTTGAAAAACAAAATCCGACGTGCACGCACTTGTATCGGTAGCGCGTCACCGAGCCTAAGCACATAATACGCGGGCGATAGCTTTTATCATCGCTGTCCCAGTTAACACGCGCAAAAAACACAGGTTCGTCATCCTTCGCGGAACGTATATATGAACACATCGCCGCGCGATCGCTTAAACAAACGAGCAACAAAAAAACGCTTGCCTATAGCCACGAAACATTATAAGCCGGTATGTGCCGCGCGACAAAACAATTTATGCACGCGCAAACGAGTAATCGTATATATATATCCGTTCTCTCAGTCACGCTCTATGCGCACACATGCAGCCCAATCAATCTTCCGAGAAGTGATCGTATGCCGCGCGTACATGCGTCTGTACAGAATATATATATACATATATGTTGCGTACTTGGAATGCAGAAAAAGTGAAGCGAGGACAAGAAGCTCTGCGAGGACTTTTGAGAACGAGTGTATAAACTGTTGCGTTTCGGAGAAGAGGCTAGGCGAAAATTTTGATTTTACGCGCCGTAAATGCTGAATTGACTTAGTGGATCTAGACATTACGTAATGGTAGAATGCGTACTACGAGTTAACGTTGATGTAGGAAATTAGGTCATTTCGGTTGAAGGTAAATTATACGTCGAATCTTCTTATTATGATGTAGGAAAAAATTCCAAAAATATAAAACGGAATATTTTTGCACTTTTTACATTTATATTAAGGAATATCCGCTCGCTTACAGCGTCTTGTTATTGCATCCAAATCTATTATTAAAGCAAATCAATTGAAATCAGGTTCAGTTTATTTATTTGCAGCCCCGCGGCAATTTGATTCATCGGAATAATTTCGCGAAACGATCACTTGGAGCAATCTTTCAAGCTGTTCGACACCAATTTAAAATGTAAAACGGCCACATAACAAATCACGAATGAAAATGTAGAGACAGATGCAATTTCAGATTAACTCGCGCGTCGCACATAGGAGGGATAAAACCAGTGGTTGAGGCTTTGCAGCCGCACCCAAAAACAATTCGGCTGCACATACATCAAGGATAGACTCTAATGCCCCTGCGGCTATCAAGGGGACCAAAAACACTTTTCCCACTCTCGCACTGCACGTACACACCGTCGCCGGGTACGAGCTTATTTCCGAGAGTTGCTCGCAACGTAACGAACCGAGGCTTTTTGTCACGCGCCCGAGCGACCGCGAGCGACTCCCCCGATTGCACGTCTCTCGCAGTCTCGGCGACAAAGCGCGGCAAAAACGCGGATAAATAAATGTATGCAATTAAATGCCGGTGGAAAAATATTCGAGATGTGGAAGAAGAAGAAGAAGAAGAAGAAGAAGAAGAAGAAGTCGGCAAGGCCGATCGAACAATCGAGTCTCTCGCAATAGGAGCTGCTGCTGCTGCTGCCGCGTATTAGTGCAGAGAGGCCGCGCCAATCGAAACGACGACGACGTCGACGACGATGGCAGCGCTGCGTTTTATAAATAAAATATGAATTACCCGGTAAATGCCTTTTCGGCGGCAGCTGCTGCTGCTGCTGCTGCTTCATTGAGAGTAGGAAGCCGTTTTCCGTACGGAGCAGTACACGCCAAGGTTTTCTCTCTCTCTCTCTCTCTCTCTCTCTCTCTCTCTCTCTCTCTGTGTTTCGTTTTTCTTCTCTATTTCTTTCGTTCGTTGAAACCGGGAGTCTTTGGGATTCCTTTGGGTTACACTGGCTTCAAAGGACATAAACCGTGTGCTGATACACCGTTATAAAACGCTATAAAGTTTTGATATTACTTTTTTACAGCATGAATCCTTGGTCGATTCGACGGCGTAAGCATTTATGAAGATTTTTATAATTTCGCGGTAGAGGGGGGTGAGGATCGATTCCCGAGGAAGTTGAAGAGGAATTTTCTCGTTTATCAGCAAAACGACTTGTAGGTGGGTGCAGATAAACGTTCAGAATTATAAGCGCGAGAAGTAACTGTTTATTAATTGAATTTCAAAATAAAAGATAGAATGGGGAAAGCGAATGAGGTTGCACGCTCAAAATTAAATGCCTTACTGAGAATATGCAACCCATTTAAGATTTATTCATAGAATATTTAATGTCTCGAACGTTTATAGCTTATACGCTTTACTTTAGTAGTAAATTATGTTGTTGGTGCTATTTCTGATACCGTCCAGACTTCTGAATAAATTGAATAGACTGTTATATATATATATACATATGACACATTATCACTAAAATTAAAAGAAAACCAAGCCGCATATAATAAAAAGTGCCCCACCTCGCAATCAACCGCGTAAAAGACACTCGTGAAGCCGAAAAAAGCTCCAGTATATCGTCTGAGCAAGTCCAGTAGCAGTCAAGACCAAAGCCTCGCTTTCATCGGCGCCGCAACCATAACGCAAACTTTACACCTCGTCCACTAGACCAAAGCCATCCCCTTTACACCTGCCGGCGCGCACTACCCCACATTATTTTTTCCTCCCTCCTTTATGAGCCACCGTCGTCCTCCTCCTCGACGGCCACAATCGCAAAAGTCAAGCCGTCGGCGCGTGGAACATGAAATTCCAGAGCGAACCTCAGGATTGGCAATTACAGCGATCGGTGCAAAGGCGAGAGTGAGCGAGAGAGAGAGAGAGAGAGAGAGAGAGAGAGGGAGGGAGCGACAGAGGACAATCCGTTGCTGTCATCGTCGAAAGCGCTCCTATATATACCATGGCACTGTGTGTCCTTTCCGACCCTCGGAGCCGAAGCCTCTCCGGAGGCACTAAAGAAGCGGAATGGACAATGCCGTCCGTCCGTCGACGCGCGTTTTATGGCCCGTAAATGGCGACACAGCCTCGCGGACTACGCGGCATTATGACACGCGCTCGTCGTGTTCCTCCTACTCCTCCTGCTCATCCTGCTGCTGCTGGTCGTTCTATTGCCGCGCGATGATATTTTGCTCTTCTCTCTCTCTCTCTCTCTCTCTCTCTCTGTGCCACGGGGCGTAAATTAGAGAAGAATTGATGGACGCTGCTGCTCTGCCGTTATGTGCAAGTCGGGCTGCCAAGGAAGAAGATCACCTTTTGTCTTTTCCTTGCTGCACTGGGCTTTTTTTTATGTCGAGGATCGTCGTGGATTGGGGGATCAAAAGAATTGAGCGATGACCTCGTGCGAATCGTTGGGATGAAAAACTAGGGGGATGAGTGTGACGGGATTCGTAAGTTTTGAGAGAATATAGCTTAATCTTCTTTTTAGAAAAGGTTGCGTCGTTTTCCACGCTTATGTTCTAGCCTTAAAATTTATAAGTGCAGTTTAAGAAAATACTGAGTTTTCAGCTTTAAACTAATAGCATGTGACTTCAGTACTGAAGACTCGAATGAATGTATGCTTGGGATTTTCTCACTGGTTTTGGTAATTGATGGAAGGGATTTTGATATAAGATGTCTCGAAAGGAGAAAATGGTTCTGATAAATATTACAGAATCTATCTTCATTAGTATGTTAATTGAAAGCGTTTCCATGCACGACTATTTGGAAACACTTCTTAGAGTCGAGAAATGTTAAATGGCGAGAAAATGGAAAGACTAATTTATTTTTACTGAAAAATGTACCTTTCAAAAATTCAAAATAAGACGAATAATATTAAATCAAACATATTGTATAAGATTTAAACATGTAAATTTTTAAAAAATAAATATTATTCCGACTTCTGAAATTAAAATAAAAGGCTCAATTGGTTTCGACAAGCAAAGAGTCGCGACTGAAAGGGTATGAAAATTATTATTAAATTATCACTCATCCTGGACATTGAATTTTATTAGCGTGAACGTAAAATAAGAGAAATTAATTGAACATCTAGACACAAAGTTGCACACATATAATGAAATCAAAACATAAACGATGCGTTATATTATTCACAATAATACTCGAAAACATTTTCCTCCGAACAATCGATTTCGATACATTAACAAATATAATTATTCGTTATGCTCAATTGAATTTTCGCTTTTATATTAATAACCTAGCCTACGTCTGCGACTAGCGGCCGTTAAACATCGATACTCGTTTTCCGACAGTGTGGTCTAATGGTTTTGTAGAGAGAATTAATTTTCATATTTTAAATATACAATTGCGCTACTGCGCATTTATCGCGTACCAAAAAAAACCTAAAATAAATATGATTATTTTTAATGCTGATAATCTCAGTTTTCACACAAGTATACCTATGTTGTATATTTAATGGAACGGCCGAAGAGTCGAATTATGCTTATATTTTTAACGACCGGCTGAACGGTAATTTAGATACGATATTGGGTGAATAATTAAAACTCCAGAGGCATTAATTAAGCTTGCAGCTGTATTAACTGTAGACTATCAAACGGCAGTCGCAATCACCTGTTTAGAATTATGTCAGTTTTCGTTTATGCAAAGCTATTTTATCGAGATGGAAAAAGAATCATATAACAATCAAGACCCGCAAGTTCTATATTGTCATTATCATTTTGCATGAATTTCAATCTATATGCATATGATTTATGCGCCTGCATTTGCGCGTTCCTTTAAAAGCAACAGTCAAATTAAATCATAAAATCACGTGTGATTTTCTATACGTGCAGTATTATACATAAAACATCAAACAAAATATAATAAGATATCTAGGTCGCAGCAATTCGCAATCTATAACATGAGTGCCAACGTTTCGAGAATCAAAGTGGCACACGTGCGGGGCGCAACTTGATAGCCCGCAAAAAACACTTTAGAAAGCTGCACAAAATTCATGTATATGCGAATGAGTAAGTTCGGCTTATTAGTTTCTCAACTTGTCCCTCCCCAAAACTACACAAAACCGTATGCGAACCGTTTAGAATTCATGCATGAAAATGCTCGAGCGCGATGTATACATGTTATTATTGTATACTTATGGAACTCGAATCCCGGATATATTCTTCTCTCGCGGTCTCGGTTATAGCGGAAAATTGTGGCATTACGTCAAGTTTCGTGTTATACTCGTTGAACATTTTCACGTGGATATCGTGGCTGATACGAAGGATCATTGTCGTATATATATAAATTATATTTATTAAAAAGCTGGTGTCCAGTATTCCTAACTGTGCAATCTAAAATAAAAATATATTATAGTGCTGACACGCGAGAAATAATGCGCAAGTGATTACGTAACGTTTGTACTCGTTGCATTTCGAGATGAAAAGTCTAAAATGTAGACATTGAGTAACATTCCTATTAGCATATGCATTAGCTTTAAAATATTCTACAAATCAAGGCTGCTTACGTGAAAAATTACCTGCGCTAATAAAAGCGATTGTACGATTTACATAACAAAACAAGATGTTTTCTTTGTTAAGATTATACGTAATGGAACGGCATATAGTTGTGCATTATTTCTATTGCGTGGGTTATTGCTTCGTTTCTATAGAATATATTTCAGAATAATATATATATATCTTCTTTAATATTTTTAACAGCCTTCTATGCTCCTTTCATTATCTATCGAATTTACCATAATTACTTTGATTCTTCGCGCATCGAAATCCAATGTTAATTACCCTTACTATTGCGGCAGCCAACGCTTTAAGTAAAAAAATCAATCACTTCTCTTACGACACAGTTATTGGCACCATCTGTGGTCCGTTCGCGCCGCATGCCGCCAATAAATATCGAACTACCGAAATTGCCACCGCCCCACCTCCCAAAAAAAGAGCAACAATAAAAACAAGCCATAACCTTACGAGCCAAGCGCCTCTTAATTACCCGCTACCACCTAAAAAAATCCACTCGAATATCAAACGAAAGAAAGCGTAATCGCGCCCCAACAAACATCCGCAACTGCTCTCAAGTCTCATCACCGAGGAATGTTGAACGACGCTTGAGGCGAAAGAGCAGCAGCAGCAGCAGCAGCAGCAGCAGCAGTGCGCGCGTGCCGTAGTATACACGAGAATGTCGCGCCACTTCTTGCGTATAGCCACCTTTTCCGCGGAAGCGCATTTTTCCGTGACCCCTCTCCTCTAATGACCATCAGAATGCCATCCATTTTTTATCGCGCAACACCAGCAGCAACAGCACCAGCAGCGGATCAAAAGTGTGTGCACACACCAGCTCTTCGCGTCTCGTTAAAGCTGCAGCCAAGAACTTTTTCCTCCCGCGGATCGAAGAAAACTCGCCTCTCTCGCTTTTGTCGTATATATATATGAGAGAGTGAAAGAAATTCCGCGCTAGTTCCCATGAATAAAGCGCCGTTAAAAGGGACTAGGCAAAAGTTTCGCATTCCGGGAAACAATAAGCCGCGTATACCCTTAGAGAGAGAAAAAAGTAAGCAGCAGCAGCAGCAACAATAGCAACAACGTACAGCATCGGCCGTTTAACGGCCATCGGACGGAGAAGAGAAAAAAAAAGAAGCAGAACGCACGCACATCCAAGTTCCGCGAGAGCGCGGCGGAGCTTCTCGCTCGCGCTCACGAGATTTATGAATGCTTCGACTTTGCGCGCCGCGTCGATAAAATCAAAGTGCGACAGAGATAAGCTGAAAGAGAGAGAGAGAGAGAGAGAAAAGAGTGTGTGTACACGCGGGCCCAAAGCGCCACGATATGTAGGACGACGGCAGTAAATTGTGCGACCTGTCGCGCGAGGCGTCGCCTACAGGAAAAACACAGACTTGGGGAGAGGGGAGGGGTGCGTGGAAACGAGATATCGATGTATAAGGAGAGGAGAGATGAGCGGAAACGCTGTTACGTGATGGAAGATTGGGAAAAGTCGAGACAAGCTGCGCATATTGTTACAATCGCGATTCGAGATTAAGGATGTAATCATTAGACACATGTAGGTCGTATTCCGATGAAAAATATTGTGCTCTGTTCTGTAAGAAATTTAATTAGGTAATGATTAATGGTATTGTAATGCAAACTAAAATGACAGTTATGCGAGTGAATAGTAAGAATGTTTTTATAGAAGGAAGAGGAGAAATATTATGCCGAGTTGGAAGAGACGAGGTTTGTGAAGACATGAAAAATCTGCCGTCAAGTGGAAGGAACGCAATTTCGGTAAAGGGATGAATACTTGTTATGATTAATCATTACAACCGAATTCAAAGAAGTTATGAATATTGCCAGAATCTTTACAATGTGTGGAATGGCATACATAATAATTTTGTGTTATGCAGAAAAATTACGGTAATGGATACTACTATACTTACACAGAACGTCAAGTTAAAACGAATTAGGATACTTTGTAATAAATTTTACTGAATCCAAAATAAAATTTAGTAGAAGATATTATCATTCTTTCACTTTTCACACTCTGTGAAAGTAATATTATCCACTATTATAATATTAGCATCATAATTTTCGCGCCGAACGTTAAAAATATTCATCAAAATTACAATTAATTTAAACAATTTAGCTTGCATCATGAAATTTAGGCAGAAAATTTTATTTTTTAAATTTAAATAGCAAATAGTCCTTTATTTATATTGTCATCATTACATTTTGTACTATTTCCACAAAACCGAATTAAAATCTCATTTGTTTAATATTATGCATAGCTTTATTTAAATTGTAATTTATTCTTTTATAAATATTTTTGACGAGCTATTAAGAATGCAAGTTATTTATTTTCAAGGCGAAAATCAATATTTTTAAAAAGCTTTTAAAGCACGGAATATAGAGGGAAGCTAGGGATCGATGATTATAAAAGACGTTTTTAAAGCATATCCGATTTAATTAAAACTCCTGACAGCAAAACCATAAGATTATTATTTATCTTCAAGTAATAATAACTAAAACCAATAGCGATCGATCATTACTGTCCGCGTGTCGCGAGAGGAATTTATTGATTAGTCGATATTACAATTCTTCAAATAAATATCCTTCCCGTACCTTTCACAACGTATAAAAATACAGCTTTGTTACTTTTCCCTGGCTAAATTAGTAAAGAATCATAAACAGCCAATTGCCATGTAAAAAGAAACGGCGAAAGCGCTTTATTGAAATATGGGAAAATTTTTAATAATGAATAAGAATGCGTCAATGAATCGCGAGCGATATGAATAAATTTTTAATTACTTTCTGCGCTAACGAGCAATTTCTCTCGTTCTCTTTCCGGATTAATCTAATAATATATTCTGAGATTTTTAACCGAACTAAAAATGTCTATACCATATTTTTTGCAAAAAGTGATTATTTTTCTCTATTGTAAACAACATAAAATGTTTTTTTTCTTCGATTCGGTAGCAGCTATAACAAAGCAAACAAATATTTTTCAGCTTGATAAAATAACCTCAATCTCCAAAAGTATTTTATTTACTTTTATTATAGTTTAAAAACGACTATTTGAAAATTTGAAGAAAATTTATTTTGGACTATATAAATAAATTGATATGGGTACCATAACATCTTTTTTCTTTTATTTTCGTATCATACTAAGATCAGAAGTTTTATTTATTTACTTTGTTACAAAAGTATCAGAAAAAGTAATCTTCTTGAGAAAAATTATTGAAAACAATTGTAGCTTTATATAAAAAGCACTACGATTTCCCTATTATAATGCACAATTTCTCCATATGCATAGCAATTTCAGTGTCTTATCCAATGTTTGCCTCTGGCCAATCAAGTTTTTTCGAACAAATGAAACCATGGACAATTCCCCCGAAAAATCTGATTGTTCAGCCTCTCAATTGCGCAGCTCGGCCGCAGAATATCCACAAGAATATCAGACTCTCATCTAATCAAATCACGACTAACTTCATCAGCAGCCATTCCAATTACTTATCCAGCCGCCAGTCACAGGTCCGAGCGCCAAAGCAAAAGGAATGGCAAAAACGAAGAGGAAAAGTACGGAGGAAAAGCCTTGGCCGAAACTTTGCTCTCTAAATCATACAAAAGCAAGAGAGAGAGAGAGAGAGAGAGAGTGTGAGAGAGCACGCGAAATCAACGAATCGAAAGAACGAGCCGCGGCGGCGGCGCGCACACACAAAAAAGCTGGAAAAAATATGAGAAAAGTGCCAAGCGAACAGAGAGAAATACGAAAAATCCATAAAAGAGAGAACAAGGACTCAAGGGGCGCATACACAAAAGAGCCAACGACTTCCTATGCTGAAAACTTGGGCGCCGCGGGGAAAAATCGAAACTTTTCGTCCTCGAAACAATGGAAGATCGATAGCGAACCGTTCCTCCTTCTCCTCCTCCTGCACCCTCTTTATTTCTTGAAATCGAGCGCGAGTTAATCCGAGCGCGCGTGGCTTTAGTATGGCCAGGTCCCACGAAGAGAGAGAGAGCGAAATTAGCGTTGCCGCGCATCCGGGGCTTTATGATGATAGTCCAAGCCACAGAGATGCGGCCACTGCTGCCGCTGCCGCCGCTACTGCTGCACCGCGGCGGAAAATTCAAATTCGTTTTAATTTTAAGCGTCAGCGCGACTAAAGTGTTGGGATTTACATATATGGCGGCCGTGTGGCGGCAGGACCGAGGCGACTTAAATGAGAGCTGCGCAAAAATTAGCCTCGGAGGTTTCGCTAAGGGGTTAAACAGTGCTTAATGTTGTAAGCCACCAACCGTTGCACTAGCGAGGATATCTCGGTTTATTAGATTAATCAGAATTTACGTACCTACGCCCTGCTGATTGTCCTAATTAATTGAGCGTTTTAGATGTTTGTGCGGCTTTAAGGATTTGATTTGGATTACTTTAGCGATGAGACGCTGCCGCGTAGACTCTTGCGTTTACTGTACACAATGGCATTTTCTAGAGAGTAAATTGGTGAAATTAACTTTAAATTAAATTTTCCCTAGCTCGAGTTAACAAAGTGCTATATGTACGAAATGTTTATCAACAAAAGCTTCGGATTCACCTTGTTCACCGTCACTGCATTTATTAATTCTCTCTCATCTTCTCAGTGCATTAATAAACACCGGACCGGACGACCACATCAAATTATACGAAAACTAGAAATATATATATATATCCTCGTGATTGTTTGCGCACCATCGCCTCTTCATTAATCGCAATAGTTTACCGCACGCGAATTTAATTTTTAGCGCGTTTTATCTGTCCACCTTATTTAATAACTGGCGTTGAGTGCCAAACGCTTTTGTTATGGCTCCTCCTGAGCGTGACAAAATTTCGCCCGAATGTTTAAGCCCCATATTTTACGAGCGCATCCCCCTCCTCCTCTTTTGCTCTCACTATATATCTGTCACTATTTGAGTAATTACATCGACTTTTTTTTGCTTTAGCGCAACAGTCTGCAGCGAACGAAATTCTACGTGTTTCGTCCGACCGCAATAAAAACATGCGAACATGTAGTTTTCGTTACAGCGCGAAATTCTGTATATGTGTGTGATAATGATTTTGTATAGCGTTTGCTTAGGACACATGAGTTTTTAAATTTAACTATATGCTTCTCTTTGTAAAATTCTTGGGATTGATTAAAGTTTATGGACTGCTTGTAATTTTACAGGTATTTATCTCTAATAAACAAAGAAACATATCAAAGTATCAATCGTTTCAACTATATCTTTAATAATAAACAAGGTACCATTTATAAAACTTTTTAAAACCTACGATAATTTAACGTTAAAGAGAAAATTCACATACTTTTACGCAATTACTTCCTAACGAAACGAAAATAAAATCACACTCGCAATAGTATATTACAATCAAAGCACCGGTAAAAAACAGCACAAAAAAGGGTCGAATCTCTCTCCAGTTAATTAAAAAATCGAAAATTACCAGAGATTCTCACAGTCATTATTTACCTCCCCAAAGTACCCACGAAAACACAACGAATACTCAAGGCAAGGAAAAACAAACTCGTAATAAGAATGTCGAAATTACCCAAATTAGCCTCCCCCATTAAATCCCACTCCGATATTTAACTAAAACCCGTTTGCCGGCGTGTGCACGTTATCAAACCCCAGTGTTCCGTAATTTTGATAAAACCGGGGGGGTGTGAGTATATAAACAGCGTGAGAGCCAGAGGCAGGGCGAGAGAAAGAGAGAGAGAGAGAGCAAAAACAAATATAACGCGAGAGGGAAAGCGAGAAAGGCGTCGGTGTAATACACGCGGCATAATGAAGCCCTTAAACGCCTATCTTTCGTCGCCTAACACGACCAGATGAAATTATTTTATCGTACTTTCAAGAGCTCGACTTCATTAGCGCCGCGCTGCTCGGCCCCGGCACTCGGTTCGACCTTTTACGAGCTCGTGATCGTAAAAATCTCTCTCTTTCACTCTTCTCCGGTTGTTGCAGATTTTTCGAGGTGATTTGCCTTTTCTCTATCTCTCTTTCTCTTTCTCTCACTCTCGAAGTGTGGAAATATGATTAAAAGTCGAGCGAGAGATTTTTTCTCCTAGCGTATATGTATACCGCCTCCCGTTCTAGCTTTTGAGTGTGACTGATTGCGCGACGGATTAATGTGCTGTTTTTCTTTTTTTTTTTTTTTTCGTTCGTGAAAATTAACGACGCCGTGGGGATTGCTTTTTCCCCACCCTGTTTTCTTATTTTCTCGAAGCTGCGTGTTTGCTCGGTGGCGCGATTTGTTGCGCTGATTGTTTCTGGATTGTTTAGCTGGGCTCGGCGATGCTTGCTTCTAATGTCTGTGGTTTTACGCCCGAGTTGAGGATGTGCTCAGTCGAGGGGAAATTGCGTTTTTGCTATAGTCTCATTTGTTTGCCTTGTCGGTTAAATTGAATTTATTGAAACTTTTTTGTATTCAAGCAAAACTTTGAAAATACTGGTTGGGAATGTACGTTTTTAAAAGATTGTTTTGAAGGATTTGTTTTTAATAATTGATAAAATCAATTGATTGAATTTTTCGCTTGATTGTTGAAAAAACAGTACATTAATGTAATAGTATGAAATAGTAGTATATTAAGTAAACAAATATACTAATTAACTTTAAAAATAGAAAAAAATAATGTCCAATCTTTCCGAGCTAAATATTTCATTTCAACTCAATACTTTTTAATTTACTCTTTAATCGAGAGATATGTTCCATCGAATATTGTTTCCGCTTAGCGGATCGATATAGTAAGTGAGTGAGACAGCGACGGCAACACGTGAAAAATCCGACGAGGCCTCAGATAAACAAAAATTTCAATTGGATATTCGCGCCCGCCGCGCAAAAATATACGTCTAGCGCAATTAAATTAAAACTCACTCCCTCTACTCCTGAGCGCAGAACGAAAAAAAAGCTTTTGCAGAATATACACTCTTCCCTTGAGGAAAAAAAGGATAACGAAGTCATTGATAAAGTTAATGGGTCTGCGAAAAAGTTCATTTGGCTAATATCTGTCGTTCGCGTTGGCGCTCCGCTCGCGAAACGTTCCATTTAACGCGATGAAAGGGACCAGTTATTAAAATATATCGAGATAAAGTTCCATTTTTCCTCCCTCTTTCCTCCTTTTTTGCAAATTACTCACGATTCATGCGAAACGTTTGACCTTTTCCCTTCGACTACGTCGCGCGCGCGAACGCGAGCCAGACTAACTCAGTTATGAGCGAGAAGGGAATTTTTCAGTAAGTCTAAAAGTCACCTTCGCACAGATCCCGATTGTACAAAGTTAATTAAGAAAACTGCGCTTTATCCATTATGAAGACCCCTTTTTTTCTGCGCTACCCCTTACTCGCTCGCGCAGGGAAACTTTTTCCCTCTCTCGCTCTCTCCCGCACGATAAAGGATATCACCTTTCCTTATTAGTGTTCGCCTCCCCCTCCTCCTCCTCCTCCTCGTTTTGCTTTTTCCCTTTTTTTTCTTTTTTCCTCTCGCGCGCCCCGGCGCCGTTCTTGAGCGGAATGCATAAGTTCATTGGGAAAGAAAGGACATCTTAGGGGCCGGTCTAAGAAATGCTAATTCACCGGATTAAATTAAAAATAATGAATCTCGCGTGCAGTGCGTCGGCGGACCGAGAGCCGTCTAAAGATTACGCGGCGATCTCCCGCGAGAGGAAATGGAAGGAGATCAATGAAATTTAAGCTGCACGCCTGTCGCGTTGTCTTTTGTTCTCGCGGGCGAAAATGAAAGAAATCCAGTTTCGCGTCTCCGAATATCCGAGGTGCTACGCGCTGCTTTTTAATTTCCATGATATTCCGCATCTTGGCATGGATTTTTTTCTTTAATTAAAATTTCTACCGCGACGAATAATTTATTACCTATATCGAATGAATTAAATAATTATTATTTTTTAATCTGAGGTGAATAAGTTCAAACGTAATTTCTTGGGTAATCTTGATGTGGAATATAACGGCGCATTATTCCGGGGCCGCGATCCACGAAATTGCGATTATTATGTGTCGGACATTAGTGAAACGAGGCCGAAAATCAATTGTGAAAGGTGCGAAGTGACGTGAGCGCGGCGCGACAACTGTTCTGTAACCAATTAATGTACTAGCCAAACGCAGTGCAGATATTTCCAGTCCCAGGCCTTCATGTGTACTGTATTCAAATACACACACTACAGGCGCGCTCCACAGATATTGCTGCACGAATTAACGTTGGCTAATTTATCAGTTTTCAAGTTATGATAGCGTGTGTTGCGCGATCGACCTTAAATTTTCATAATCAGCTTTAAGGGCTTATGTGCTATTGGGCACATTATAGCGACTCCTTTTTAATCGATATTGTTAATTGTGAGAAATTGTCGTTTTGACTGGTATGCGAATTAAATTCGGTCAGGGTTTTATTAAGCTTCCGACTTTTGTTCATAATTCGAATAACTTTTCATCAATTTCGTAGAATGAGAAAGAGTATAGAGTATTATTCACGAGAAAACACTCCAAACGGATCATAGAAACTCCATTTAAATATAATGTAATATTCTTTAAACGTCAATGACTTTCACGTGGAAACACTCGCTCTGTCGTGAAAACCTCATCAAAAAGCAATCTCATCGTAGTATTCAAACGACCGCTCAATGAAAACAAAACTATTCACAGCGAAGCCCATCGGGGCAATCGTAAGTTCACCGGCCTACAATGGCATACATTTCTTCATCAAAAAACCAAGTCGCCTCTCCCCATTGAAAGCCCAGTTTTCAAAGCATCGAACAGTAACACATTGTCGCGGCTATTCTGTCGAAAATCGGCCAGTTTCAAGGCAGGGAGCAGTTCTACTGACAGCGAGAGAAAGAGAGAGAGAGAGGCGGAAAAAAGAGAGAAATAGAAGGAGACGTAGAGGTAGACGCGAAACAGGACTGCAGAGAAACAATAATACCTGAAAATGAAAAGGCAAAGAAAGTTGGGCAAATTAAAGAATCGCGTTGAGTCATGCGGAATAAAGGCCAATTTCAGGATTTCCTTTCAGCTGCGAATTTATCCCTTTTTCCCTCCCTCCGGTAGGTCGTCGTCGTCGTCGTAGTCGCGCGGCACACCAATCCCATTCAATCCAGAATGAGGGAGAAGAGAGAGAGAGAGAGAGAGAGAAAAGAGAGAAGAGAGAAGCGCGCAGCAGAGTAAGAACAGCGCAAGTTGAAGGGAAAACGAGCGATTCTCGATTCGCGGAAACGCGCGCGCGGCGGACAGAGAGAGAGAAGGGGAGAAAAAGAGACGAAGAGGAGGCTAAATACGAAAAAACTTTTCCATGGACAAAAGCAGGCGTTTCATTTCTCTCTCTCTCGCTCTCTGTCCCTCTCTGTCTCTCTCGCCGTGCAAGCGTTCAATCAAAATCCATCCCTCATTCCTCCATACTTTAAACGCTTATACACACACATACAGAGACACACGTGCACACGAGAAATAGAGAGAAGAGCGAGAGAAAGAGATAGAAATAACGAGGATATAGAGGAGTCACTTGAGCGCTGGATATACGGCTTTTCAACTATCCCATAGTTCTGACGCTAACGGGGGAGGAGAGAGAGAGAGAGAGAGGGGAGAAGAGAGGAGAGAGAACAGGGGAGCCATTATACGCTTATCGGGAGCCAGGCCACTTATCACCGCGAAATCGCGCGCTCCCTCTCTCTCTCTCTTCCTCTCTCTTCCGCGGACCGCAGGGACAATGGGGCTCCTTTTAACCTTCGATCGATAAATCTGCGAACTTTACGTTTTCCAGTAGCTTGGGCTTCGCTGCCGCCTCTGCCGCTATACTCGCGCGTGCGAGCCATTGGATTTCTGTCGGCCGCAGCAGCAGCAGCAACCCAGAATCTCTCGCTCTCGCGTGTGTTAGTATGTGTACACAGCGAGCGTATCTCGCTCGCTCTGATATCGCGCCTGGGAGAGAGACAGAGAGAGAGAGAGGGAGAGAGAGAGAAAGAGGGAGAAATAAATGAACAAAGAGAGATACTGCGCACACAACGGGAGAGAGAGAGGGAAAGAAACAGATGAGCAGGAGATAAAGGGAGGGGTGGAGGCGAGAACAGACGGATCTCTCTCTCTCTCTCTCTCTCTCCTTCTTTTTCCCTCCTTAGCCGGAGTTTTTCGATGGGATATCGAGCCGTGGAGGGAAAAAAGAAATTCGCGGCGGCAACGAGAGAGTCATAAATCCAGGGGGCCACTTCAGCGCGAGAGATGCCAACTGCGTTGCACAGGGGTGTGCATATGTGTGTGCGTGAGTGTCAGTGGCTAGCGGGACAGCGTGAATGTAAGCTGTATAATTGACCGCGGTATAAATCGTTGCGTAGGTAGATTTTTTTCTCACTCTCTCTCTCTATCTCTCTCTCTCTCCCTCTGTATGCGAGTTGAGGCTGTGTGCAGGATGGAGCCGAACGCTGATTGATAGGATGAAGCGTCGATTGCTTCTAATAAGTTGGATTCAGTTCTGGAACTTGGCTATGTCTGCGATTGTCCTTTTCCGGTGAACATTGATTGGTTCTTGATTGGTTGGAGAGCTCGATTGCAGCTAAACTATATTGCAATACTACATCAATTAACCTTTAGACTGCCGGGATTTGAACCTTCAAACTGCCCTTTAAAAGTGGCCAAATTAGTGTCTCGTATCATGTATCAACTATATACAAAGCTAATGTCAGAGGGTGCGTCTATATATAGACTTTCCGGCAGTCTAAAGGTTAAAGGTGAAAAATAGTTTTCGTCATTATACAGTCAGTTTATGTCTCCTATATAAAGTACAAAGAATCGAAATCACGGGATTTTTCGTAAAATCGGAACCTTCCGCACCGCTATATACATAAAAGCGATTAGCACAAGCGTAACAAGCAGCGGTAGTAGCGCTGTCAAGATAAAAATCGCTGAACGATTTGAAAATTAAACGTACGTGCGCACGCCAACGTGGCTACTCTCGACGATAAGAAATGTACCAGTATCTGTACATATATATATAGGTATATATAGAGGAACTGCGCGCGGGAGAGTAGCAAAAGACAACGTCAACACACAAACACGAGGAGGGGGGTGAAAGGGTCACGGAGAGAAAGAAGAAAGGCAAGATAAGGGTAAATGATAAGAGATTGTCGGACACAAAGTGAAAAGAAAAGGAGAAACGAGGCGCACGCGCAAGGAAAGTTGACCGAGCGAGAGAGAGAGAGAGAGAGAGAGAGAGAGAGAGAGCGAGTGTGTATCGGTGCAGAGACAGCTAGAGAATGAAAGAGATACGGAAGGAAGAAGTAATAAAAGTGCGAAAGCGAGACTGGAACTCGTAGAAAAGAGAAAGATAGAGAGAGAGAAGATGAGGCGCACCGATATATCGGATCACACCAAATGGGCAAAACCCACTGGGGGCTTTCGTCTCAACGACAATCTCGACGACGTCCCCGTGTATATATATATATACATATATCCTAGCTTCTCCTTTTTTTACCAGTCTCGCTGAGCTTACATCTTTTCGGAATCGCATTATGTGCGCGCGGCAACGTTTCATCCCCGAGCTTATTGTGTTGACAATGAGATACTCATCGAGTCCCCGACACTCTTTTTCTTCTAGGTAGACACAGAGGGAGCGAGAGAGAGAGAGAGAGAGAGAGCAAAACCCACAATGTCACGGCTTGAATGGAGGAGAGAACGCTAGGCTCCGAGACTCTGAATGGCCCGTGAAATTTCAGGGATTGATTTCTATTAATTCCGCCATTGATCGGTTATCGAGCTCCGCGCGCGGTAAATCAATCTATTGATGCCCAGCCGACTGTGGAATAGAAAGGGTCCCGAGACCCCGACGACGGCGACGAGTGACTTTCCTTTGGCCGTTAATAAGATTGTAATGCTCGAGCGCATAATGAACCGCGATGGCTCAATAGCGGTGGAAAAAATATTTTTCTTTCTTTCGTTTGACTTTGGCTTTTTCGAAACTGCGGCTGATGCCTGAGGTCGATTGTTCGAAGGTGTATTCGAATGATTTGCTGACAAGAGGTAGATGGAATTCGTATATATATACTTATATACGAATGTTTTCATTCTGGGGTGTGTATAGGTACTCGTGGATAGTGCTGAGTAAATTAAGCTGCATCACGGTCCATGAACAAGTACAAAGCTATTGTTGCTTATTTCTTAGGTGAGCTTGATGGTCTGTGAATGGAATTAGAAATTGACATTGAATGTGGAATTTTTTAGAAAGATATATTCAAGTTTTACATCGTTATTCGGATGAATTCACTCGTACATAAACGCAAACCATAATACAATTATACTTACAGACCACTACAAAATCAAGTATAGCGCAGTTGTATGAAAAAAAAATAAACTCAACTACAAATCCAGTATAAACGCTGTATTTGACATCAAAGTAAAAATCCAAAAAGAAAATACTGCACGAGAAAAGAGATTTGAAATTTACATCGACCGGAAAAACCGATGTATCCAACTACACTCTTTCCTCCGGCAATATAACGAGCAAAAAAAAGAGAGAGAGTGTGAATATCGACACCAATTCCCAACCTCCGATAGTCATTTAAAAAACAATCCCTGGAATCAGGATCCAAGAACAAACAAACAAACAAGCCAAACCCCATGTTCGGAGCAGAGCAAAGCAACTCGGACAGTAGAGCAGCTATAGCTACATGTACCATATAGCGAAGAGGAGGAAGAAGCCGATAGAGCGGGCCGTAAAAAAATCAGCGCAAGCGCAACCTCCCGGAATAAATAAAGCAGCAGCGCCAACGCCGCACCTGGTCTACCAACTACTACTACTACTACTCGCCGTGAGTCCAAACTCTCTCTCTCTCTCTTTCTACTCACGGAGTGGCTGGCTGATCTAGGTGCTCGCTCGCGCTGCACTGAAATTTCAATTTTCAAGAAAACCACAATCGCCACTTTACCAACGCGTCGGACACACATACACACACTCGCGCGCGCGTGCTCTCGTATACCTATACAGAGTTTCCCATGGGTGGCGTATATAAATATGCCGATGGCCGTCGTTTCGGGTTTTACTCGTCATGCTCGCCCCTTCGCAGCGCAACTTTCATATACTTTTACAACGACGCGAACCGGGAAAAAGAAATCGAGATGAATAAAAGTAAGAAGTAAATAAGGAAACTCGCCGCTGCGCTGCGTGCTGCCGAACCTCGACGTGCGCGCGGAACTGTGGTGTGTATGTGTGTGTATATCTGTGTATAGCGAGACTGCGAGAGATGGATGTTTGTTCGCGTTCCATTTTTTTCCTTTTTTTTGTTACCCTGTCTCGTGTGCTGCTGCCTCTGGTTCTGCATGTATGGCCCCCGCATGTATGTTTACCGAGAGAGAAAGAAAGACTGTTTAGGATAGCAGTTTCTTGCGAGGGATTTTTTTTGTGGACTCTTTATACGCGAAGACACGTGGACGGGGAAGAGGCATTGTGTGTGCTAACGGAAAATATTGATTCTGCGAGAGTTTTCATCTCTTTCGAGGATAATTGGTTTACTTTACATTTCGAAACTCGCAGCCTGAAAGGTCGTGTACATTTAAAGCGGTGTAATATAACCGCAAAACATTTAAAAAAGCTCTCGAAAAGTCGCACAGGGATCGTCGCGCGCATATATAGACTCAATAATTATTCAACAAACTCGTCCCGGCGACGACGCGTCCGTGTATGATTGCATTAAACTCGCTAAATTATAAATTGCAAATTTAACAAAGCTTGAGGAAAGGGGGCGACTATAGGGCCAAGAGACTACACCGGCAGGCTGCAGCGGCAGCGCACCGCACGCGAGCCAGGAGGATTCTCTCTATGGATATTATACCCCGGAGAGTATTCGTATATACCCAGGCCCTCATCCTTCTGCC